>ML402753.1:0-36300 GCA_005239525.1 Nicotiana knightiana
CCGGGCGATAGCCGGGCGTTTGCCCCCTAAAGCCTGACCCTACCTGGCGTTAGGGGGCGTTTAATCCATAAGGCCAGGCAGCCCCTGGCGTTAGGGGGGCGTTTGGGCCCAAACGCCAGGCCTGCCCTGGCCTTAGGGTTGCGTTAGAGCCCAAACGCCCGGGGTCCCCAGTTTCGGCCAAATCCGAGTTTTGACAAGTTAAGNAAAATTACGAGGACGGAGAAGATTCGGAAGGATTTCGAAGGTTTCAACAAGAAAACACCATAGAAGTGACAAACATTGATTTCTACATCTAGTATTCATTACTTTGTATTTCAATTATGCAATTTATTTTAGTTTTGATTCTCAATAACATGAGTAGCTAAATTCTTTAGTCTAGGGTTTTGGTAGAACCCGTTGGGGATGAATTCATTGTGATATTAATATATTTTGGTTGATTAATCTCTTTTTGTTCAACTACGTTCTTATTATAGTTGATTGAAAGGGCCCTTGATTAACTATTCCTATTTATTATGTATCTACTTGAGAGAGAGTGCATATTTAGGTAGTTGCTTGAACAACACCACTCCCGGAGTATAGACGAAAGTCATAACCGAGGGTTTAGAGGTTAGATTAGAGATAACGATACCTCGGGTGCAATCTAAAGTGAACTGTATTGCGATCTAGCTAGCGTAACTTGAGAGAGTGCGTTTAGTAAATTATCATAATTACTTGAGAGAGATTTATGATAGTTAGAGCGTTCATGATTGACAGAGATAGCCAATTAAACTATAAGACATATCCAAGGAAGAATTCACCAACGGGGGAAACCATAACCTTAGATCCTTTATTATCATTGTTTACAGTATATTGTTAGTTAATTTATAATTTATTATTTTGTTATTAGATTTAGTAAACATCACAAATTGATATTCAAAAGTCTTGAGAAAAGTGATTAAGTAACAGTTTAGTATTTTATAGACTCAATTGATACGTAAANAGAAAAACAATTTAAGGGTTGGAAATCAGAAAGGATATTAACATAGTAAATTAGGGATTCAAAGAATCGAAAGTACTAATTAAGGGAAATTACTACAAATTTCTGTGAATGAACGAAATAAACATAATATAGGCAGGGAGAAACAAAATCAGAAACCCTAATAAGCACAATCGGGTAAAAATCACAGAGATTCAGAACATATTCATGAGAAACAGACATATGAACAAATCAGCAAAGACAGACTCAAAATTATAACATAGTGTTAAAACTAATGTTTTATGATTAAAAAGAAATTTTAACAAAGGAGTCGTTTAAACATAGGAGAATTTGAGAACAATTAAAAAGAAACCAGAAACATGTTTTGAAGAAGAGTTCCAGAAACCCTAATGGGAAAATAAAGCGATGCTTTGAGAAATTGAAAGGTTTTCATAAAACAAACGAAAATAGCTCAGAAAACCCCCAGGTCTGTTATAGATCTAACAGGTACAGTAGAAGAGGTTAGGGTTTTCTAGAAGATAATCCAGAAAATAGAGAAACCGGCTTAGAAACCCATAGGTTTAGCTGGAAAATAGAAAGATCTTACTCGGTTGAGCCACAACAGCCTGAGAATGGTGAGCACAGGCCCAGAGGAGGAATGAACAACCACTGGTCCCTTGAGGCCCTCAGGGTATCAAGAATATGGTCATGGGAGGGGAGCCACTAGGGCTAGGAGCGGTAGTGAACCACCATAGTCAACGATGAGCCAACAACGGCGGGTGGAATCCATTGTTAGGCAGAGGGAGTTTGAGAGAGAGTAAGGGAGTGACGGCAGGTGAGGATGAGAGAATGAGAGGGGTTTGGGGGATATAGGTTAGGTTAAATTAGGAAAGGTTAAATCCGGGCTGTTGATCAAAATTGATCAACGACCAAGATTGAATCAGCATTGGGCTGGGTAGATTTAGGAATTGGGCTTGGGGTCTGTTGGGTCAGGTATACTTAGGTGTTTGGGCTGGTCTAATTAGGCTAAAATTGAAATAGAATAGGCTATTTTTTAAATACCCAATTTAAATTAATTAAAATAATTTGTAAAATAGCTAATAATTATAAAAAATGAATTTCATGCATAGAAAATAGTTTTAAATGATTATTTAGTATTTAAAATATACAAATGACTAATTTCTGGTAAGAAATAGTACAAAATTATATGCTTGGGCTATAACTGCAAAGTTATTGCAATTATAGCCAGAAGGTGCCAATTTGGCTATTTATGGAATAATTTGGTCTTAATAGGACCATAAATAATAAATTAAATCAAGAAATGTTTTTTGAAATCATTTGTTATGCAATTTTGTAATTATTTATTGGAAATAAAATACCTGACAAATTAATAAAAATGTAGAAAAATTATGGAAAAAATACCAAGTTCTACTAATGCATGATTTTGAAGGTATGTATGTAATTTTAAAAATATTTTGGGAAAAATTGGGTATCAACAGCTACCCCTCTTTACCCGGAAAGGATTAAAGAGTTGTCAGATAAAGATATGATGGCCAATTTTGACCGAGCGAAACGGTTTGAGAGACTTAGGCCGTACCCTGGCTTATGAGATTCCTACATATCCCTGGTTGTATAGGAATTAGGTCGTATGTAGTCCCGAATTCACCGACCAAGTATACCGGTGAAGTCATTACAAGAACGAACGCAATATCTAGGGATGAGAGAATGAACGGTTCACGGGAGAGGTTAGGTTTGATATGGTTGGGAGAATTGGAGCGGGATCGCTCCTACTGGGATAGTCGTTGCTTGCCGGGTTACCTGCAAATAAGAAAACTACAAGCATATATTGTGCATAAATTTAAACATGATGCAGGTTCCCGTTGGACTATGAAAGCCGTCTTCGGACGGTTAGGGATGACGTCCTTAGACCATGATGTCCTGGGCTATGAATTGTTTGATAAGAAATTTGTAGGCCATGAAATGATGTTCTCGGGCCATGAAGATGGTGCCTCCGAAATATGACGCCTTTGAATAATGATATGCGAATTGAGAGAGATCCTCAGGCCATGACACGGTGTCTTCCGGCTATGAGGATGATGTCGTTAGACTATGACGCCTTTGGATAAGTTGGCGATATTTCAGCCCATGAGATGCAATAATATGATGTCAACAAGACAAGGCTTAGTCTTGCGAATTGGAGGGCAGAGCTTAGCCCGAAAGAGAAGCGAAGTAAATAATGCTTCAGAGACAACGCTTAGTCTCGATGAAGAAGTAAATTGGAGGCAGAGTTTAGCCTTATGCAAGTAGGGAGACAGAGCTTAGTCTCCTGCAAATGAAGGCAGAGATTAGCCTTATGCAGATGAAGGCAGAGATTAGCCTTATGCAAGTGGAGACAGATCTTAGTCTCATGCAGGGGAAGGCAGAGATTAGCCTTATGACGGGTGGGGGTAGAGCTTAACCTCATGCAGATAGGAAGGCAGCGATTAACCTCATGCAGATGGAGGCAGAGCTTAGCCTCATGCAAAATGCAAGATAGAGCTTAGTCCTATGCAAGATGACGGCGGAGCTTAGCCTTATGTAGAAGAATAAATAGCAAATGATAGTAGAATTTCTTAGCTGGTAGCAGATTTTGATATTGCGATTGTTGTGAGAATTGTGACTACGGAGCATGTTTGTTCCTTGTGTTGATAGCAAATTTTGGCAATTGCAACTGTTTTGAGGATTGTGACTTTGAAGCGTGTTTATCCTTTGTTCCTGCATCCAAAGAAAAATCGTGAGTTCTGTGGATGGGGAAGGTCGGTTCGTATCCCCGCTGGCTTTGCTTGACTCGTTTTGCTTGGTCTGATGATCCTGTTCAAATTATCGAGGTAGCATTTGCTAAACAGAGCTATTTTTGAAAGCAAGCATACATGATTTTGCAAAGACATAATATGAAACATATTTTAAGAATTTAGATGAACCGACGACCGTGACATGGTTCAAGACATTGCAACCTCTCATGTTACAGAATTTTGAGGGTCCTCTTCAAAATGCTTCCCCAGTTAGATGGGTTGATATTTTTGACTGTTGCGCATGCTGCGGTCGGCTGAACTTGCTTCGGAATTTTGAGGATCCTCCTCACAATTCTGCCCCAGTTTCCAATTTCGGAGGGGGGGGGGGAATGAGATTTTTATTGAATTGTGAACGAACCCATAGGGATGCCTACGTATCCCCTCTTAAATGGGAATCAGGTCGGGTGTAGTTCAGTTTACATCATTTGAGAAAGCATAAAGAGTTACACATAGTAGCGTTTGACTGCATTGGAATTGATTGGTTTTGGCCAAACTTCTCCGTCCATTTCTGCAAGTATGAGAGCTCATCCCGTCAGTACTCGATGAACCATACACGGACCTTGTCAGTTGGGAGAGAATTTCCCTTTGGCCTCATCTTGATGTGGAAGGATCTTCTTTAACACTAGCTGCCCTGGTGTGAACTGTCTTGGCTTGACTCTTTTGTTGAAGGCTCTGGTCATTCTTCTCTGATAAAGTTGTCCGTGACATATTGCATTCATTATTTTTCCATCTATGAGGGCTAGATACTCATAACGACTTCTTATCCATTCTGCATCGCTGAGCTCAACTTCTTGTATGATTCTTAAGGAAGGAATTTCCACTTCGGCAGGAATAACAACTTCTGTACCATAAACCAGTAGGTAGGAAGTTGCCCCATGAAACTCATCACATCTTTCTTGTTCTTTGGCGGTGGTAATTCATAGATAGCTTTGACTTTTGACGGATCCAGTTCTATTCCTCGGCGGCTGACGATGAACCCAAGCAGTTTTCCAGCAAGAACCCTGAATGCACACTTTGCGGGGTTTAATTTCAGGTTGTATTTGCGCAACCTATTGAATAACCTCCTCAGACCTGCTATGTGGTCGGTGGCTTTCTTGGACTTGATAATGATGTCGTCTACATATACCTCGATCTCTATATGTATCATGTCATGGAAGATAGTGGTCATATCCCTCATATAAGTGGCTCCAGCATTCTTTAAGCCAAATGTCATCATCTTATAACAGTAGACTCCCCACGACGTGATGAAAGCCGTTTTCTCAGCATCTTCTTCGTCTATCCAAATCTGATGGTCTCCGGCGAAATAATCCACGAACGACTGAAGTTCATTCTTTGAACAATTTTCAATCAGGATGTATATGTTTGGAAGGGGAAATCATCCTTCGGACTGGCCCGATTGAGATCCCGGTAGTCGACACAAACCCTAACTTTTTCGTCCTTCTTGGGCACTGTCACGATGTTGGCTAACCATGTTGGATATTCAACTACCCTGAGGCCATTGGCGTTGATTTTCTTCGTAACTTCCTCTTTGATTTTCAGACTCATATCAGGCTTGAACTTTTTTAAGCTTCTGTTTTATCGGCGGGCACATTGGATTGGTCGGCAAGTTGTGACAACAATGGATGTACCTAGACCAGTCATGTCATCGTACGACCATGAAAATATGTCTTCATACTGTTTCAAGAATTGGTTGTATTTGTCTAGGTTGGACTTAGGTCTGTTCTCGAAATCCTCAACTTATCTGACAATTTCATCGGGTATGACATCCTCTTCTTCTGAATCGCTGTCCTTTTGTTGCGTTGTCTCATTGCATGTCACAGTCATCGCTTCATCAAGACAGGAAATAGTAATGTTGTATAGATAAAAGTAATGAGAGAAAAACGATAATAAATAAATACTGATTCGTTGTAACGTAAAAGCGATTTTGATAATTTAAACAAACATTTTGGAACATCAGGATTTTATTGGAAAACAAAAAATGCGAAAAGGAAAGCATTAGTAAAAATGAAGTAAATAACGTTGTTCAGCCTTGCTACCCCGGCACTCGTCGGGCCCTGGATGGTCTGACGGTCCAATTCTTGAGGAATGATCCCTTGCTCACAACTTGTATGGTAGGGCCTTCCTCTTCCTCCTTCTCAACAATAACACAACAGTCCATGTCTTCATCTTCCAGGAATAGATTCTTCAAAGCTGCTAGAGTTTCTTCTTCTTCTGACCCCTATATGATATCAGCTTGCTAGAAATTCTTCTCCAAATGTGGTATAGGCTGTTCCAATGGATAGTAGGGACCGCGCCATGGTGGCGACCAGTCCTCGTACTCTTTCCAAGTGTATTTGTATCCCAGCCCAAAAGTGGTGCCATGGTGCTTTAGCTGTATCGGTTTGGAAATCCCCTGAAGATTCTTATCGAGCCCTTTTCCAGGCTCGTACCTGCTCCAGTTCAGTATGCTTTCGATCTTACTATCCCACCACTTATCCTTGTCTATTATATTGACCCGCTTGATGTGGTGATAGGTTTCTCCACCCAGCCTTCTTCTACCTTCAACCACCGGGATGGTCTGCCGACTATAGATAGGGTTTCTTCCATCTTCGTGGATGATTACTTCCTGGTGGTTCCATTCAAATTTCATCGCCTGATGCAATGTTGATGCTACATCCCCAGTGACATGTATCCATGGTCGTCCCAATAATAGGTTATATGACGCGGATACATCTATCACCTGAAATTCAACCTCGAACCATGTAGGTCCCACTTGTAGACAAAGACTGATTTCTCCAATAGTGTCCCTCTGAGAACCGTCAAAAGCCTTCACATTCATGGACCCTTCTCAGATCTCGTACAATCCTTTTCCCAATATTTTGAGTGTTGTCAATGGGAAAATATTGATGCTGGATCCTCCGTCGATTAGAACCCCGGTAATGAAATAATCTTCACATTGCACAGTGATGTGTAGCGCCTTGTTGTGACTTAGCCCTTCAGGTGGCAGCTCGTCCTCATGGAAAGTGATCTTGTGAATTTCCAGCACCTGTCCCACCATGCTGGCCATTTCTCCAAGGGTGATGTTATTAGGCACATATGCTTCATTCAACACTCTCATCAAAGCATTCATGTGCGCTTTCGAGTTCTGCAGCAATGACAGGATGGATATTTGGGTTGGAGTCTTGTTCAGCGGATCTATGACTGAATATTCTTTGGCTTGCATCTTTCTCCAAAGATCATTTGGACCTGTTTCGATGATGGGTGGCCTGTTGGAAGCATATTTTTCTGACTCTGCCAAGTGTTCAGGTGTATAGACCTTGCTGGTCCTGGTCATCCCCTGTGCGGCACCAGCTTCTTCCATCTTAACCTTGCCTTTCCTTCTTGCTTCAGCCACGTAGTCCTAAGGTATTATTAGTGTTGAAAAGCGGCAAGGTGACATTGTCACTGTAATTGTTGCGGCTATCTTCACTTCAAATGGGACATGTGATGTGGCAGGTGGCATTGCCTCAACCTCAAACGACACAGGTGCATCCGCAGGTGGTGCCTCTTCAAACTTGAATGGGACTGACGCAGCTACCTCAACATCTCCTAACAGCTGAATCTGGACTATGATGGGATTAAGTGTGACCGCTGGCTTCTTTGGGTCATCACCTTCTTTGATCAATCTGATCGACCCCTCTGGGGCCCATTCTTCCTCTATCTCTATCATGTTGATGCCTCCACCCCTATGGTCTGGGAGCGGATTATTGCGGATATTGGGAGTAGCTTCCTTTGCTTGGATGACCTTATTATCAATCGGAGACTAGATTTTATCCTTTAGTGAACAACATTCATCAATTGTATGCCCCTTCATGCCGGAATGGTATGCACAGGTTTTATTTGGTTGACCCATTGGGATGGATTTTTAGGGGTTGCAGCAAGGATAAGAGTAACATAGCCAGCAACTTTTAATCTTTGGTACAGCTGGTCAATAGGTTCAGCAATGGCAGTATATTTCTTGGGCGGCCTGAGGTCAAAATTGGTTCGAGGTCTCAGAAAATTTTGGCGAGCAGTAGGTGACTGGAAGTGAGAGGATTGAGAGTTATATGTATGATAAATGGTGGCTAGTTGGGAATATGTGGGAGACGTGAGTTGATAAGCAGGTGGGGGTGACAGTTAATATGTTGGCGAAGGTGCTGGCTGATATATAGGTGGGGGTGCTTGGTATGTGAGTGGGGAAGTTTGGTATACCAACAGGGATTTGGGCCCCTGTGCAACCATTACCGTCCCTGTATCTTTCTTCTTGGATATACCACCAGACTGCAAGGCTTTGTTGGTGGCTCTTAGTGCTTCGAAATTAGAAACCATTCCGCTCTTAATCCCTTCTTCAATTCTCTTACCTAGCTTGATGATGTCAGAGAATTTGTGGTTTTCAATTACCATCAGTCTCTCATAATACTGCGGGTCATGTGCCCGGACGAAGAATTTGCTCATTTGTTCTTCATCTAGGGCAGGCCTGACCTTGGCTGCTTCAGATCTCCAGCGAGTGGCATACTCGCGAAACGTTTTGGTGGGCTTCTTCTTGAGGTTCTGGATATAAAATACGTCTGAAGCATTCTCTATGTTGGACAGAACCGATCCATGAAATCTGAGGCCATGGCTACCAAGTTGGACCACTTCTTAGGTCTTGACTGATGTACCAAGACAAAGCATCTCTGGTGAGGCTTCTCATGAACAATTTCATGCAAATCTTCTCGTCTCTTCCTACTCCAACCAATTTATCACAATAGGTTCTCAGATGGACCCTGGGATCACCTGTACCATCGAACATCTCGAACTTAGGAGGTTTATAACCCTTTGGTAGTTCAACATCAGGCTGTATGCAGAGATCTTCATAGTTCAATCCCTCAATTCTTTTACTTCCTTCGACGCCCTGAACTCGGCTAGTCAGTCTCTTGAGTACTTCGGCCAAGTTCTTAATGAGCATATCCTTCTCACTGGATTTAGGTGTGTAAGAAATGGGTTAGGTGGAGTGAGGTAGAGTCTCCACATATATGGGCTTGTTATGATGTCCTGGCGCGTGAGCATAGAGGTGGTCATTTGTGGAGTTTTATGGTTCAGGGATGATCAGTGGGGTGTTTCTCGGAGTGTGGCAAGTGTTGCATTGTGGTGGAGTAGTTTGATTTTTCGGTGGAGTTGTACGGTGGTGAGTTGTGGGAGGGTTCTGTTTGTTTGGGGTATTTTGAGGAGGTATGGGGTTTTGGGTGTTCGGATGATTGACATCTGGAACACTAAGTGAGAAGGACAGATTCACCAAGTTTTGCACATGTTCAAGTTACCCTTGAGTTTTAACAACCTTTGCTCGAGTTGTGACATAGCCTCATTCTGAACCTGAGTACCTTGATTGTCAGGAGCTTCTGTTTGTTCAACTGTCATTGTGTTTTCCTTTCTGATATTGCTCAAATCTTCCATTTTTCCTTTGCCTTTGCCTTTAAGTGGACTAGGAAGAGGAGGAGGTGGAGGGCCCCTGGATNTGGGAGCCTTGTTGTGCCCGAGGTAGGCCTAGCGACAGGTTGATTTGGAGAACTTAGATGTCAATAATTGCCTCATTTCATTAATGTAAAAGTAGATAAATCTAAAACGACATTGAATAAGATAAGTCACTAATGGCAGTTGGCCTTATTACATTTGGAAAAGCAGGTAAATCTAATCTACTTGGTCCCAGAAGGACCTTCCCCAGGCTTGATCTTCTTGGCTCTGTTGATCAGGTTCCCTAGGTCGTGATTGCCCAATAGCAAGTATCTTTGTCACTTGGCGAAAGGTCTTCCCACCAATCCAGCAACAATGGTGGTATTCTTTGGACCATGCCGAACCTGGGGACTTCGTGCCTCATTTTCTGCAAAATAGATAAGGTTAGACCCTTTCCCCCTCCGGATTCAACTACTTATACATTAGTGATTAGCATATTGGCATTTATTTCTCCAAATTAATGCATAGATCGTGATCGCGTCCATTGGGATTATAAGAACTCCGGTCGACTTTTGGATAAGGCCGTCTTAAAGGGTTTTCGTGCGGCGACGCGTTAACCCAACTAGGGTTGATCATGATGCATGCACAATATAACAAGAGTAAGGTTTCTATGGGGTTTTTCGACTGGTACACTCAAGCAGACAACTTGAGGGGGAAAGGCACGGAACCGTCGACTGCACCGCTGATCGGCTAGTTTTACCGCAAATAAGACTTTCCGAATTTAAGGGGTGATATAAAATAGGAAGAGCGCAACCACTCATCAAGCGTTGCTATAGGATTTGTATAAGCACGAGTGGAATATGATGTTGAGCATGATTATGCAACAATAAATAAGAAATAAAAGCATGTTGTCATGTATTTGCACGTTATGAAAGCGGTAAATACAACAGTTATGATTGAAAAGAAGTTACAAAGGAAAACAAAACGAAACATGTCAGTTTCATCTAAAAGAATAAATACTTGGGAAAGTAAACAATTAATTGCACATAAAGGGAAAGGGAAAGGGTGCAGGTTTTAGCAGAATAAAGACAAATTCACAAAGCAGTTTGAAATGGTAAAATCCTAGAAATCTCCAGTAGAGTCTCCATGCTACCGCGCCCTTTTTTTCCTCTCCTTTCGAATTTGTCAAGGTTTTTGACGGTATTGGGACAACTCATTTCTTTTTTGGGGAAAGGGATGTGAAGGACTTGAAGAGTCGCCACCTAACGAATTAAGGTGTATTAGGGCACCTATTAGGGGTTATAATATCACTAATTGAATAACCAGAGGTTGGGTAAGGGCTTGAAATTACTCCGAGGGGAAGGTGTTAGGCACCCCTCAAAGTCCACAACTGTGGTTCCCCGCCAAACAAACTTCGTGAATTTAAGCAAGTAACAAATAAGTCAAAGCATACACATGGAAACAAGTAATGGTTTTGAAAAAATTCGCAGTCTAAGCACACATATGTAAGGAATAGGGGAGTCCTAAGTTGTTTATCCTATAGGATCACATCAATGCAATGCCTCGTAATCACTCCTCAGTGAGGGCCTACACGTGGCATTAGCCCACCGGTCATCATATCCATATCTACCCTTTACCCCACCCTTAGCGATTATTAAGCAAATTTAGTTAGTGATCACTATGCGTGCTGTTACCCGTCCCTTCTTAAGGGTCCTGGAGGAATTTAGGACCTCTAAGTATAGGTAATTCTACACAGACCCCTAAGGTTTTAAGAGGATAAAATTCTAAGCGACAAGCAAGAACAAATATGACTCATCAGATAAATGTAGGAAAGCAGTTATGAGGCCCAGATTTACCTCCACAAGTAATGCACATAATCAACACGTCTCAAACACAAACAAGAGGCAGTTTCATTAGACAGGATCCTAAGATAGGATATCTAAGTGAATGCCAATGCTCAGAAATATGCAGCTTTATTTTTATAAACTCAGAAGCAGGGGCCTAATCAATTTGCCTATTGATTTTTAAGCATGTTAACCTTTAGACAGTTCAGAAGTTATTTTTGCCTAAAAGCATGTTGCTCTAGATGTTACGAAAATGCAGGGATTGTTGCCAGTTTTATATAAAATAGGATAATCATATGTGAGATTGTTTTTTACCTTTTCATGAATCAATAGTTAAAACTAGGCGTGGTTAAGCAAATGCAAATAGAGTGCCTAATACATGATTTCTAAATGCACAGAAACGACAGTTTTATGTCAATGATCCTTAAGTTAACAGAATTCCTAAGGCATGATTTCTAAATGCACAAAAGAGTTACAGAATGATTGAAACATGATTTTTTGAATGCACAAGAGTAGCAACTTTTATGTTAACATTGTTTATTGTCCTAGGAGCAGGATTTCTAAGCGATAAACATAAAGCATGGATGAGATGCTGAAATAGTAGACATGAAATCCTAGGAACATGATATCTAGTGCATGTTTGGCATGATTTGAATGAATATGTTAGTCCTAAAACATGGATTCTAATGCAGATAGAAATGATGTAAAGCTTAAAACATGCTTTCTACCCGATGATATTAACAGAACTATATAGCTACCCTCCCCATTTCACTAGCCATCCCCAATATCTGTTTACAATAATTATTACAAACCAATAGCTGGATGAATTACATAAATAGATAGAAAAAAAGAAGTTAAACTATCAGGAGCCTGAAGCAGGCTCAAACGTACCCTGAGGATACCAGATGTTCATAACCTCAACGGTCAGAGTTTCATAGCCTTTCTCATGTCCGGGTGTGTCAGAGTTCCCTAAGGACCTCAAGGATCCCGGGCAGTGCTCACACCCAGATTTCATAACCAGAACTAAGTAAGTGCAGTGTGAAAGATCCAGCCCTAGTGCATCAGAGTTCAGAGGGATCTCACAGGAATCCCAAGGCAGTCACACACTGGAGGGGCAGAACCTAAGGACCTAAGAGTAGAGTGTGAGTGCTTGACATAGTTTTGAAACGGTTTTGATATGAAAACAATATTGAAAAAGAACTCAGTTGAGTGATGAAGTTTTATGAAAATAGAGGGGTTGATTAATAGTAAAATAGTTAAACAAGAATAGTGTCAACCAAACAAACAACATATCAACAATAGAGCAAGCAGATTCCACATTGCTCAACAACAGACTTTCACACAGGGAAGTTGGGAACTGGGGACACTTAGGGCATGTACATTGAACACATAACAGGCAGAAATATAGAGGTTTTATAGGGGTTTATGGGATTAGGGGATAGCTAATGGAACCAACACAGTATGACTTCCAGAACAAACAGCTGAGGACAGAGTTAAACATAGAATCAAACAACTTAAGGTAACAAAATTGCTTTGCAGAGAAAGGTCCATACTAGAAACCAAACAAACATAAATAGAGCAGAGTCAAGCTGGGACATGCTATAAAGGGATTAAACAAGTTCATAAACATGTTGATCCTAAGTTGAATTAGGACAGAACTAATATGCTGAGTGAAGCAGTAATGTAAACAGCTTAATTACATGTTGAAAAACTAAACAATAGATAGAAGTAGACTGATGATTAGTAAACTAAAGCAGTAAGTAAACACATTGAGTTTGGAACTTGGATTTAAATCAGAGCATACCAGTTAACGAGAGCAGATACTAAATATAGGGCAGTAGAGTGCAATAATTAGCCTTGGCTTGCAGCCGGCTAATTCAATTGAAGCAACAAGTAGCAAGAAATAGCAGAAAGTTTTTAAGTGTGAGAGAGAGTTTTTGAACCAGTGAGTTCGTGTATGTATGAGATTGTGAGAGAGCATATATATAGTAGTTTGAAGGCTAGGTAAAATAAGGTAAGAATCAAAATTGTACAGTAATTAGGGAACTCAGAATCAGCTAGAGTAAAAAATCAGTGCAAGTACTCCCTTAATTAAGGGCGTTATTTCAAACGGCAAAAGACATGTAACAAATAAGGAAAGAGATTATATATAGCTGGGATATAACAACTAAAGAAATAATTCAAGCATAGTAGGTACAAAGTGAGCAATTAGGGCTAGGTTCATAAGGTTCTAATTAAGGAAATAACATAAGAATCAATTAACGGTTTAATTAACCACATAATAAGGTAAGAAAACAATTTAAGGGTTGGAAATCAGAAAGGATATTAACACAGGAAATTAGGGATTCAAAGAATCGAAAGTTCTAATTAAGGGAAATTACTACAAATTTTTGTGAATGAACGAAATAAACATAATATAGGTAGGGAGAAACAAAATCAGAAACCCTAATAAGCACAATAGGGTAGAAATCACAGAGATTCAGAACATATTCATGAGAAACAAACATATGAACAAATCAGCAAAGACATACTCAAAATTATAACATACTTAAAACTAAGGTTTTATGATTAAAAAGTAATTTTAACAAAGAAGTCGTTTAAACATAGGAGAATCAGAGAACAACATTAGAAAGAGACCAGAAACATGTTTTGAAGAAGAGTTCCAGAAACCTTAATGGGAAATAAAGCGACGCTTTGAGAAATTGAAAGGTTTTCATAAAACAAACGAATATAGCTCAGAAAACCCCCAGTTATGTTATAGTCTAAGTGGTACAATAGAAAAGGTTAGGGTTTTCTAGAAGTTAACCCAAAAAATAGAGAAACCGACTTAGAAACCCACAGGTTTAGCCGGAAAATAGAAAGATCTTACTCGGTTGAGCCATGACGGCCTAAGAATGGTGAGCGCAGGACCACGGGAGGAATGAACAACCATTGGTCCCTTGAGGCCCTCAGGGTCATGGGAGGGGAGCCACTAGGGCTAGGAGCGGTGGTGAACCACCATAATCAACAGCGAGCCAGCAACGGCGGGTGGAAGCCATGGTTAGGCAGAGAGAGTTTGAGAGAGAGTGAGGGAGTGATGGCGGGTAAGGATGAGAGAATGAGAGGGGTTTGGGGGGTATAGGTTAGGTTAAATTAGGAAAGGTTAAATTCGGGCCGTTGATCAAAATTGATCAACGACCAAGATTGAATCAGCATTGGGCTAGGTAGATTTAGGAATTGGGCTTAGGGTCTGTTGGGTCAGGTATAGTTAGGTGTTTGGGCTTGTCTAATTAGGCTAAAATTGAAATAGAATAGGCTATTTGTTAAATATCCAATTTAAATTAATTAAAATAATTTGTAAAATAGCTAATAATTATAAAAAAATAAATTTCATGCATGGAAAGTAGTTTAAAATGATTATTCAGTATTTAAAATATACAAATGACTAGTTTCTGGTAAAAAAATAGTACAAAATTGTATGATTGGGCTATAATTGTAAAGTTATTGCAATTATGGTCAAAATGTGCCAATTTGGCTATTTATGGAACAATTTGGTCTTAATAGGACCATAAATAATAAATTAAATCAAGAATTTTTTTTTGAAATCATTTGTGATGCAATTTTGTAATTATTTATTGGAAATAAAATACTGGACAAATTAATAAAAATGTAGAAAAATTATGGAAAAATATCAATTGCTACTAATGCATGAATTTGAAGGTATGTACGCAATTTTAAAAATATTTTCGGAAAAATTGGGTATCAACACCTCTCATTCCCCGCCCCCATCTCGCCTGAAAAGGGTCTTGTTTATTATTTCCTAGGACCTCTATTAATCTGATGATAATTTTAAATCATAATAAAAATTGAAGGGTAAATTTAAACCAAATTTTGAACACGTGGAAGTGCACTCATTTTGTGTTGAAACTCCATTAATAATAACGACGAATACAAGACGATTGCTAATAACAAAAGTATGAATTGACCAAAATATTTAATGAAGGTCAAAATTAAGCAATTTCGAATAGTATAGGAACGAATTTTGACCTTTTTCCTTTTACATCTGCTAAAATTTTTGTAATTTTTCACATATATATCAGCTTTTGTATAAGTAATGATGGGTTCAGGATAAATGTAAGTTGTTTGTATCAGTTCTGCATCTTATAATATATATTAATGTTACTTCTTGTTATTCTTGTAATAATTATGTTGCTACTTTTTCTTCTCATGATGTAAAAATAATCTGTTTTTCGAATAACTTTATGCTCATGTGCTTCTTGTAATATTAATTTGGATTTTTTTAATTAAAGCCAATCACCCTGGCTTTCACCTCCTGTGGTGTTGGGGGGTTTGGCTAGACCCTTACCTTATCTATTATATAAACAAAAAGTACAACTGCGGGGACATAAGCTTTACCTCTTGGATGCCTTTCTACTGTAAAAGAGGAAGATCTTATGGCCAAAAATATAGTTGTTAGACCTTTTCCTCTCAATATACACAGAGTTAACTTACAAAAAAAATCGATTTTTCATATCTAATTCTAAATAATGGAATTGCCACATATCCATGATGAAAAGACCCTTGGCAGATCTTGGAATTTGTTGAAATCAGTGTGAATGATGCCTTCAGTGGATGTATTAGCCTCTTTGGCAAACCAATCCGCAACCTGATCTGCTTCACGAAAGCAATGGTTGACAAATGCATTAGCATTTTCCAGCATATCAATGAGGTCTTCAATCTCCTTTCTTAAAATGTTGTTGTCCAGATTTTTGTTTCGCAGCATGTCATGAATCACCATAGAGTTTATTTCGACCATGAAGTTGGTGATTCCTTTGTTTATACACCATTCACATTCAAATTTAATTGTAACGATTCGACCGGTCGTTTTGAGCTCTAGCACGTCGTTCAGCAGTTTGAGGTTATGAGCAGCTCCATTTTCGGTATTATGAATTGTAGGTGTGGTCGGAATTGAATTTCGGGAAGTTTAGAGTTAATTTGGAAAGAAAATTCTCATTTCGGAAGCCTTAAGTTGGAGAAATTGACTAAGATTGGGATTATGAGTAAACGGCCTCGGAATCAAGATCTGAAGGTTCCAGCAGGTTCGTATGATGATTTCGGACTTGGACGTATGCCCGGATCAGGTTTTGGATAACCTGAGAGCGTTTCAGCGTATATTGTGGAAGTTAGAGTTTTAGAAGGATTTCATAAATTTGGGTTGGAAATCATTTCAGAGTTATTGATGTCCGTTTGGTATTCCGATCCTGGGAATAGCTTCGTATGGTGATTCTAGAGTTGGGAGCGTGATTGGAAGTGAATTCGGATGTCCGTAGGTTATTTTGAAGTCATTTGGCTAAAGATAGTAATATGAAGGTTTTTGAGAAATCCGACCGGAAGTGAAAATTTTGATATCGGGGTCGGAATGCAATTCCGGAAGTTGGAACAGGTCCATAATGTCGCATATGACTTGTGTGCAAAATTTAGGGTCAATCGGACATGATTTGATAGGTTTCGGCATCGAAGATAGAAGTTTGAAATTTCAAAGTTCCTAAAGTTTGAATTGGAATGCGATTTGTGGTTTGGGCATTGTTTGGTGTGATTTGAGGCCTTGAGCAAGTCCGTGGGATGTTATGGGACTGAGTCGTGTAATTGGACAGGGTCCCGGGGGCCTCGGGTGTGTTTCAAGGTAATTTCAGATCATTTTTTTCACTGTTTTGCTGCTTCTCTTTTCTGGTGTCGCTGGTGTGCATTGCGATCGCATCCATAGGATTGGGATCACGAAGAAGAAAAATTGGAGGGATGTAATTTGGCTTATGCGATCGCAGGGAGGGGAGTGCGATCACATAGGAGGAAATTTGAAGCTGCTGGATTTTGGCCTATGCGATCGCGGGGCTGTGTGTGCGATCACATAGAGCATGTTGGGGGGCTGCTGCTTCTTTGGTCTATGTGAACGCATGAGTCGTGGTGCGATTGCACAGAAGGAATCAGGGAGGCAACAAGGTTGGCCTATGCGATCGCGAAGGATGTCATGCGACCACATAGGAGGATCGCCTGGGCAGTGTGCTATTTTTAAATGGACTTGGCTCATTTTCTTCAATTTTTCTTTTGGCTTGGGCGATTTTGGAGAGCTCAAGGAGGGATTTTCACCAAGCAACACTAGGTAAGTGATTTCTTCCTATTTTTGAGTTAAATATGTGATCTTACATGGATTTAGACATGGAAAAATTAGTATAAATTTTGGATTTTGGGGAAGACCTAGAATTTAGATTTCTGGACTTTTACCATGAATTTAAGCATGAAAATTAGAGTAAATTGTATATTTGAGTTAGTAAAGCTATGGGTAGAATTTATCTTAGAGAAATTTTGGAATCCAGGTACGTGGACCCGAGGGCATTTTGGTCAATTTTTCGAGCGGAGTTGGGAACTTATATAATTTGAATTGTTACAAGTATTAGAGTGAATTTTTATTGGTTTACCCGCTATTTGAATAATTTTGGGGCGTTGTGCATCAATTGGAGTCGTCGGAAGGGCTTGGAAGCCGGTTATGAAATTTCTGAGCGAGGTAAGTCTCCTTTCTAACTTTGTGAGGGGGAATTTGTCCCCCATAGGTGAACTAAATGAATACATGCTATTAATTGAGGGGGATACGTGTGCACGAGGTGACGGGAGTCCGTGCGTAGCTACTAATATGCTTATGTCCGGGGTAGTCTAGGACCCACTAGCATGCCTTACTTGTTGTACTTGTGATCTTGCCAGTAATATTAGACTGCTAATATGATCGAAATAGTAACTGAATACCTAAGAAGACTAGAGTTCATTTTCTTAATCATCTAGAAAGATAATTTATTCTTCCTTGCGTAATTGTGTTCCGTCCAGATTTGTAATATTTGAAAACCTCGTCAAACGTGGAAAATGAATTCCCAGAAAAGATTTATATACTATCTTCATGTTCACCTAAAGAGAATTTTATCATTTTCTTGAGAAGCTGTCTTCTTGATAAAAATGCGGATTTATTATGTGAATACGTTTACATATGAGCACCTGAGTCGCAGGTATGATTTGTGAGTAGTTTAGCCTTATTATTATTATGTTGCCCGCGTCGCATGATCGATTCGCGAGCGGGGAAAATAGATGCATCTATGGTTCGAGATGTTCGATCCTCGGCAGTGCACAATTTATTATTATTGGTCCGCGCCATTCGACCCTCGGCACTTTGTTTGCACATGATAAATGTTGCGTATTTCCTGTGATTTATACATGTTTATCGGCCTAAGGAAATTTTTAATTGCCAGTTAAAAAGAAGAAGAATTGATGTGTAAAATATGAAATAAGTCTGATGTTTTTTATCCCTGATTACTATTTAATTGTCTATGATACTCATGCTTAGCACCTCACTTGATTATAATTAACCGACTTATAGCAAGTGTCTAATTCGACCTCTCGTCACTACCTCTCTGAGGTTAGGCGGAATACTTACTGAGTACATGTTATTTTTGTACTCATGCTACCCTTGCTGTGCATTTTGTTGCACAAGTACCTTCATAGCAATATGGCTGACTTGGAGACTTAGACGAGCTGCATCACTCGGAGACGACCCGCAGTCGGCAGAGTCTTCCTCTATGTATTGTATTTTCATTTTTATTCCTTGTCCAATTTGTATTTCGGACAAGCTTTGTAGAATTTGTAAAATTTCTTAGAAATTGCTCATGTACTTGTGTCATCGGGTTCTGGGATGTGTTGTGATGTACTTTATAAAAATGGATTATTGGACTGTTATTTTTACTTAATGGATTTTATTTAATTGTTACGTGATAAAGTGAAAGGTAATGATTTTAAAAATGCTAAAACAGGAAATTAGCTTAAATATTTAATTATTGGATTTCCTGACAGCGGTGTCCGGCGTCATCACGACCTTATGGATTTTGGGTCGTGACATTAATGGCCTTCAGTTCGGCCCCATTGCTGCTACTACAGTCAATATGTTTCGAGAAGGCCATGACAAAACCTCCTTTCATATCTCTCAGAATTCCTCCAATCCTTGTTTTCCAATTCTTCCTGTTAGAGCTCCCGTCGGTGTTCAATTTCAATTTTCCTTGACGAGGCATCTCCCATAGCACACTTCTCTATATTTGTCACGACCCAATTTATCCCTCTGAAAGGTATAGTGACAGCACCAAGTGTTTATGACTAGGTAAGCCTAATATTACGAAAAACTTAAAGAAATCAAAATGATAAGGGATAAAACAACATATTGTAAATAACAAGAGAAATAGTGCCGCTCGACATATACAAAATAATTTCCCAAGACCCGGAATGTCACTAAATCACAAGCTTCTATAATCTATGTAGCTCTATACAAAAGTCTGAAGATAAATAAAGAAAATCTCTAGGCGAGGGAGTAGAAGGGGACTCCGAGGATCTGCGGACGCAAGCAAAAGTACTTTGAGGTCTCCTGGAATCAGCAACACGCACTAACCCCGAGGCTGATAGCTCGTACCTGGATCTGCACACCAAAAACATGTGCAGGATAGGAAATGAGTGCACCACAATGGTACCCAGTAAGTGCCAAGCCTAACCTCAGTCGAGTAATGACGAGGTCAGGTCAAGGCCCTACCAGAGTAAATATAATAAATTAAACAGTAAGATATATATATAAATTTACAGTAAAAAATTTAAAGGAATTCACAAAATTTACAGTTATGGGAGCCCTTAGCTCAGAACAAGGTAAACATAATAGGGAATCTCCTGGAATACCTTCCCGTAGTTCCGAATGATTATGCAATACATGGGGATCTCCCGGAATACGTCTGTAGTCCCAAAAAGAAAATATGCAGTGCTGGGGGATCTTCTGAAATACGTCTGTAGTCCCAAAATAAATATGCAAAACTGAGGGATCTCCCGGAATATGTCCGTAGTCCCAAAGTAAATATACAGTGATGGGGGATCTCCCAGAATATGTCTGTAGTCCCAAAAGTAAATATGCAGTACTGGGGGATCTCTCGGAATACTTCTGTAGTCCCAAAGTAAATATGCAGCGCAAGATAATATGACAGGTATGGCATCGAGTTATACAGTTTAGACTAAACACAAATAAGGAAAAATAGGAATCGAACTAAACATGTTGCATATAATTTCAAATAGAGAAATTAAACACGTAAGCATGCTTCCCTATCTAAACTAAGCAATTAAACATAATAGTTCAGTTTGATTAGGAAAAAATAGTTTATGACTTAGAAAGAAAAAATGGGATTTTTGCAACAATAGCCTGTGTACATACTCGTCACCTCATGCACACGGCGCTCACCATCAAATAATACCAAGCATCCTAAGGGGAAGTTCCCCAACACAAGATTAGGCAAGCCAACTTACCTCGAACCGCTCAATATCACGCTCTTGCCACGAGTATCCAACTCCGCATGGCCTAAATCTAATCAAATCAATTGCATAATGTAAATAATACTATAAGTAACTACTTTAGCAAATGAATTCGACGCCCAAGGAATGAAAATAGGAAAAATGCCCAAAATGTTTCCCCGGGCCCACAACTCGAAATCGGGTAAAAGTTACCAATTTAGAACACCCACCCACTCACGAGACCACTCGTCTAGAAATTATCAAATTCTGACGCCTAAAACCCGATCAAAACCCAAAAATTCGATTGGGGAACTTTTCCCCCAAATTCCCACTTTTTCACTCAATTTCCTTGATTAAGTGAAGAAAATTACTATAGCTTAATGAAATACAAACGAATTAGAGTTAGGAATTGTTACCCACTGATTTCCTCTTCAAAAACCATGCAAAATCGCCTTCTACAAAACCACCAGGTCGTGAGGCTTTCCCAGGGGATGTTTTCTATTTACATTCCCGTCTCTGCTCTAAATCAACTTTTGAGTTATGAACAAAAAACCCTCAATTCCACTCTAGTCTGACCAGCAATTTTCGCTTCTGCGCTCCTGGGACCGCATCAGCGGTCCCGCACTTGCGGAAGAATCATCTCAGGTGCGAACTTCACTAAAATGGGCTGGGGCTGCATCTGCAGGCATTGGGCCGCATCTGCAAGCCCGCTTCTGCGGTCCCCCAACTGCACCTGTGATCCTAGCTGCTAAGTTCCATACCCGCATATGCGGCTCCCTAGCCGCTTTTGAGGCTCCGCACCTGCGGTCTAATATCCGCAGGTGCGAAAATAATAGGTGTTGCAACTTCAGCAAAGGCATAAGTCCCAAACCAATCCGTTTAGCATCTGAAACTCACTCGAGGCCCCTCGTGATCTTAACCAATCCTTCCAACCAATCCTATAGCACTATACGAACTTAGTCGAGCCTTCAAACCACATCGAACAATGCCAACAACATGAATTGAGCACGAATTCAAGCCTAAGAACATAGAATTTACCAAATTCTACAAATAACGCCGAAACGCATCAAACCTAGTCCGAATGATCTCAAATTTTACACAAGGGTCACAAATGACACTACAAACCTGCAGCCAGTTCCGGAATTCCATTCCGAGCTCGATAACAAAATTTTCACTATCGGCCAAAATCGCCAAAAATCCAACTTTCGCCAATTCAAGCCTAAATCTACTACAGACCTCCAAAACACATTCCGAACGCGCTCCTAAGACCAAAATCACTCGACGAAGCTAACAGAGTCAATGGAATTCCATTCGGAATCCGTCTTCACATAGTTCCGACTAAGATCCCAATTCTAAGACTTAAACTCACATTTAGGGACTAAGTGTCCCAAAACTCTCCCAATTCCACAACCAAACACTCCGGCAAATCCCAAAAGCAGAAAAAAATGTAGGGAAAGCAGTTATTAGGGGATCGGGGCTCTAACTCTCAAAACGACCGGCCAGGTCGTTACATTATCTCCCTCTTAAAACAAACATTCGTCCTTGAACGAGAATAAAGACATACCTAAATTTGTGAAAAGATGAGGGTAATGGCTGCGCATATCCTGCTCGGTCTCCCAAGTCGCCTCCTTGATCGACTGACCCCTCCATTAGACCTTTACTGAAGCAATATTCTTTGACCTGAGCTTTCTGACCTGCCTATCCAAAAGGGCTACTGGCTCCTCAATACTTCCAGAGCATAGAAACGTGGAATGCCGGATGAACTCCTTTTAGGTTGGCAGGCAAGGCAAGCTCATAGGCAACCTCCCCAACGCGCCACAATATCTCAAAAGGACCAATGAACCTCGGGCTCTGCTTGCCCTTCTTCATGAATCTCATGACGCCCTTCATAGGAGATACCCAAAGCAAGACCCGCTCTCCATCCATAAATTCCAAATGACGAACCTTCCGGTCCGCATAACTCTTCTGTCTGGACTGGACTGTGTGAATTCTATCACGAATCACCTTTACTTTATCCATGGTATCCTGGACCAAATTTGTACCCAAAAATTGAGCCTCGACCGGCTCAAACCAACCTACTAGGGACCGGCACCGCCTAACATACAAAGCCTCATATGGTACCATCTGAATGCTGGACTAGTAACTGTTATTGTAAGCAAACTTTGCAAGTGGCAAGAACTGGTCCTATAATCCTATGAACTCCATCACACAAGCACATAGCATATCCTCAAGAATCTGAATTGTGCGCTCGGACTGCCCGTCTGTCTGAGGGTGAAAGGTTGTGCTTAGATCCACCATAGTACCCAACTCCTATTGTACGGCTCTCCAGAACCGTGATGTGAATTGTGTACCTCTGTCTGAAATGATAGATACTGGGATACCATGAAGGCGGACGATCTCTCTGATATAAATCTCAGCCAATCTCTCTGAAGAATAAGTGGTCAACACTAGGATAAAATGAGCTGACTTGGTTAGCCTATCGACGATCACCCAAATAGCATCGAACTTCTCAAAGTCCGTGGAAGTCCAACTACAAAGTCCATGGTGATCCTCTCCTACTTCCATTCTGGGATCTCTAACCTCTGAAGCAATCCACCCGGTCTCTGATGCTCATCTCTTATGCTCATATTTAACCTGTTGACAGTTGAGACACTTGGCTACAAACCCAACTATATACTTCTTCATTCTCCTCCACCAATAGTGTTGTCTCAAATCCTGGTACATCTTCGCGTCACCCGGATGAATGAAGTACCGTGAGTTGTGGGCCTCCTCAAGAATCAACTCCTGAAGCCCATCTACATTGGGCATACATATCCAGCCCCACACCATCATCACCAATAGTCACATCTCTAGCATCACCTCGCTGGACCCTGTCCTGAAGAACTAGAAAGTGGGATCATCATACTGGTGATCCCGGATATGGTCATAAAAAGAAGACCGAGAAACCACACAAGCTAATACCCGGCTAGGCTCTGAAATATCCAATCTTACGAACTGACTGACTAAGGCCTGAACATCCAATGCTAAGGGCCTCTTAGCTACTGGAAGATATGACAAACTCCCCAAACTCTCCGCCCGGTGACTCAAGGCGCCGACCACTACATTGGCCTTCCCAGGGTGGTACAATATAGTGATATCATAGTCTTTAAGTAGCTCCAACCACTTCCGCTGAAACAAATTAAGGTCCTTCTGCCTAAACAAGTGATGCAAACTCCAGTGATCAGTGTAGATCTCACAAGGAACACCGTACAAATAATGACGCCAGATCTTCAAGGCGTGAACAATAGCTGCTAACTCGAGATCATGGATAGGATAATTCTTCTCATGCACCTTCAACTGTCTAGACACGTAGGCAATCACCCTACCATCCTGCATCAATACCGCTCCAAGGCCAATCCTCGAGGCATCATAATGGACAATGTAATACCCCCGACGTGTAGGCAATACTAATATTGGGGTTTTAGTCAAAGTTTTCTTGAGCTTTTGAAAGCTCTCCTCACACTCATCGGTCCACCTGAACGGAGCACCCTTCTATGTCAGTCTGGTCATAGGTGCTGCAATAGATGAAAATCCCTCTACAAAGAGATGGTAGTACCCTACCAAACCAACGAAACTTTTCGATCTCCGTAGCTGATGACGGTCTAGGACAAATCTGCACTGCCTACACCTTCTTCGGATCTAGCTTGATCCCATCACAAGACACTACGTTTCCCAAGAATACCACTGAATCAAGCCAAAATTCAAACATTGAAAATTTTGCATACAATCTCTTCTCCCTCAAAGTCTGAAGCACTGTCCTCAGGTGTTGCTCATGATCTTCCCTAGACCGGGAATATACCAGGGTGTCGTCAATAAACACAATGACGAAGGAATCATGATAAGGTTGGAACACACTGTGCATCAAATGCATAAAGGCTGCTGGGTCATTGGTCAGCCCGAATGATATGACAAGAAATTCATAATGACCATATCTGGTCCTGAAAGCAGTCTTCGGGATGTCCGGCTCCCGAATCATCAACTGATGGTATCCAGAACGCAAGTTAATCTTAGAAAACACCCTGGAACCCTATAACTGATCAAAAAATCATCCATGCACAAATACGCATAGAACCATCCTTTTTCTTCACAAATAAGACCGGAGCACCCCAAGGTGATACACTGGGCTTGATGAAACCCTTATCAAGCAACTCTTGCAACTGATCCTTCAACTCCTTCAACTCAGGAGGAGCCATACGGTAAGGAGGAATAGATATGGGCTGAGTGCCCGACAACAAATCAATGCCGAAATCAATATCTCTATCGGGCGGCATACCCGGAAGATCAGCTGGAAACATATCAGGGAAATCCCTAGCTACAGGAACTGAATCAACTGTAAGGGTATCAATACTGACATCTCTCATATAGGCCAAATACGCATCACACCACTTCTCAACCATTCGCTGAGCCTTAAGAAATGAAATGACCATGCGGGGAGTATACTCTAAGGTACCTCTCCACTCTAATATCGACAAGCCTGGCATAGCTAGCGTCACGTTCTTAGTGTGACAATCAAGAATAGCATACTGGGGCGACAACCAGTCCATGCCCAAGATAATATCAAAATCTACCATACTGAGTAATAACAAATCGGCTCTGGTCTCAAAACCACTAAGAGTAATCAAACACGACCGATATACATGGTCCATAATAAGAGAATCTCCCATAGGAGTAGATACATAAATAGGGGAAATCAAAGAATCCCGAGATATCCCCAAAATGCGGAGCAAAATAAGAAGACATGTATGAATACGTAGAGCCTGGGTCAAATAATATTGATGCATCCCTATGACAGACAGTGACGATACATGTGATGACTGAATCTGAAGCAACGACCTATGAACGGGATGGAAGGGCATAGTACCTGTCCTGGCCTCCCTCTCTAGGGCGACCTCTACCTCCCTAAACTCTGCCTCGAGCTTTCTGAGAAGGTGGAGTGGCAGCTGGGGCTGGAAGAATGGCTGGAGGACCCCGTGGAGCACGTGGAGGCTGATACGTCTGCGGAGGTGCATCCCTCCTGGATATAGGGCAATCTCTAACCATGTGACGAGTGTCACCACACTCAAAACAACCCCTCTAAGGGCGCGACGGTTGAGACTGACTCGGACCTGGCCTACTGGACGGGCTGATAATAGCACCTCGAGCAGGAGGCATACTGGATACTAGCGGTGCATGATAAGGCTTCTGAGGTCTGGGAGGAGCTGGAACACCGCTGGCTGCTGGAAGAGCTGAATGAACAGGGCGACTCACAAAACCCCTACCATAGCGTGCTGCTGGTGCACGAGCTCCTGAATAATGACCCGTCTCTCGAGACCTCTTGGCCTCTCTCTCCTCTCTGTCCCGGGCAAACATGTCATCCACCCTCCTGGCAATACTCACTTCCTGCTTATACGTGATATCCATCTCTAACTCCCTGCCAATACTGGTCCTAATACTAGGATGGAGACCCTCAATGAAGCGACGAACCCTCTCTCTGACTGTGGAAACCAAGGCTAGTGCATGTCGAGCTAACTCATTGAAACAGACTGCATAATCCGACAAAATCATAGCACCATGGCACAACAGATCAAACTCTACGCGCCAAGCATCCCTAAGGCTCTGAGGGACATACTCGCACGAGAACATCTCTAAAAACTGAGTCCAAGTGAGAGAGGTTGCCTCGTCCGGACTACTCAGCTCATATGCACGCCACAACTGATATGCCGCTCCCATCATCTGGAAAGCAGTGAAAAAACCCCCACTCGTCTCCACAATGCCCATAGTGCGGAGAATACGATGACACTTCTCAAGAAAACCTAGAGCAACATCTAAAGCTAGTCCGCTGAAAATAGATGGGTGGTACTTCTTGTACCTCTCAAGTCTGAGCTGCTCTGCCTCAGAAGCAGCTACCCTAGTGTCATGCTGAACCGGAGCCACTGGTGGCATAGGAATAAACTCTGGGGTCTGATAAACCTAGACCCTCTACTCAGGAGTGCGGGCTGTGGGAGTCTGTGCCCCTCCCCCGGCATAAGATATAGCTGGAGCTATTGGAAGTAGTCCAGCTTGAGCTAGAATGCTGAACATGCTCATGAACTGAGCTAAAGTCTCCTGGAGGGATGGAGCAGCAATAGGAATCTCCGATTCCGTCCCTCGAACTGGAGCTGCTGGGGCTCCTCCTTCGCAGATCAAGTAGGTGCTCGGGCTGCACCGCGTGGTCATCTTCTACCCCGACCCCGGCCTCTGGCGACTCTGACAGGGGGCTCGAGTGACTGATCGTAGGTCCTCCCGGTGCAGGTCTCACCATTTGTGAGAAAGAATAGAGTAGAATTTCAGAACTTTTGATGTCAATAACTCGCACGACAAGGAAATCAAAGAAGTATGATTGTTTAACAGTTACATAGCCTCCCGAAGATAAGTACGGACGTCTCCGCACCGATTCGCGAGATTCTAATAAACCGACTTGTGACTCACGACTCCTATGAACCTAGAGGTCTTATACCAACTTGTCACGAGCCAATTTATCCCTCCAAAAGGTATCGTGACGGCACCTAGTCTTTATGACTATTTAACGTATTGTAAATAACAAGAGATATAGTGCCACCCGGCATATACAAAATAATCTCCCAAGACCCGGAATGTCACTAAATCACAAGCTTCTATAATCTATGTATCTCTATACAAAAGTCTGAAGATAAATAAGGAAAATCTCTAGGCGAGGGAGTAGAAGGGGAATCCGAGGATCTGCGGACGCAAGCAAAAGTATCTTGAAGTCTCCAGGAATCAGCAACACGCACTAACCCCGAGGCTGATAGCTCGTACCTGGATCTGCACACAAAACACATGTGTAGAAAAGGGCATGATTACACCACAATGGTACCCAGTAAGTGCCAAGCCTAACCTTGGTCGAGTATTGATGAGATCAGGTCAAGGCCCTACCGGGGTAAATATAATAAATTAAACAATAAGATATATATATAAATTTATGGTAAAACAATTAAAGAAATTCACAAAATTTACCGTTATCGGAGCCCTCGACTCAGAATAAGGTAAACACAATAGGGAATCTCCCGGGATACCGTCCCGTAGTTCCGAATGATTATGAAATATAGGGGGATCTCCCGAAATACGTCCGTAGTCCCAAAAGTAAATATGCAGTGTTGGGGGATCTCACGGAATACGTCCGTAGTCCCAAAATAAATATCCAAGACAGGGGGATCTCCCGAAATATGTTCATAGTCCCAAAGTAAATATGCAGTGCTGGGGGATCTCCCAGAATACGTCTGTAGTCCCAAAAGTAAATATGCAGTGCTGGGGGATCTCTCGGAATACGTTCGTAGTCCCAAAGTAAATATGCAACGCAAGATAAAATGACAGGTATGGCATCGAGTTATACAATTTTGACTAAACACAGATAAGGTAAAATAGGGATCGAACTAAACATGTTGCACAGAATTTCAAATAGAGAAATTAAACACGTAAGCGTGGTTCCCTAATATAAACTAAGCAATTAAACATAATAGTACAATTTGATAAGGGAAAAACAGTTTATAACTTAGAAAGGGAAAACGAGATTTTTGCAACAATAGCCCGTGTACATACTCGTCACCTCACGCACACGACGTCCACACATCAAATACTACCAAGTATCCTAAGGGAAAGTTCCCCAACACAAGGTTAGGAAAGCCACTTATGTCGAACCGCTCAAATCAACTCATTATCACGCTCTTTCCACGAGTATCCAACTCCGAATGGCCCAAATCTAATCTAATCAATTGTATAATATAAATAATACTATAAGTAAATACTTTAGCAAATGAATTCGAAGCTAAGGAATGAAAATAGAAAAACACCCAAAAAGTCTCCTCGGGCCTACGACTCGAAATCGGGTAAAAGTTACCAATATAGAACACACATCCACTCACGAGAACACTCGTCCAGAAATTATCAAATTCTGACGCCTAAAACGTGATCAAAACCCAAAAATTTGATTGGAGAACTTTTTCCCCAACTTCCCACTTTTTCACTCAATTTCATTGATTAAGTGAAGAAAATTACTATAGCTTAATGAAATACAAATAAATTAGAGTTAGGTATTATTACCCACTGATTTCCTCCTCAAAAACCTTGCAAAACCGCCTACTACCGAGCTCTAATCAACTTTTGAGTTACGAACAAAAAGCCCTCGATTTCACTCTAGTCTGACCAGCAATTTTCGCTTCTGTGCTCCTAGGACTGCACCTGCAGTCCCACACCTGCGGAAGAACCATCGCAGGTGCGAACTTCACTAAATTGGGCTGGGGCTGCATCTTCAGGCATTGGGTCGCATCTGCAAGCCCGCTTTTGCGTTCCCCCTACTGCACCTACGATCCCAGCTGCCAAGTTCCATATCCGTATCTACGGTCCAATATCCGCAGGTGCAAAAATAACAGGTGCAACAACTTCAGCAAAGGCATAAGTCCCAAACTTATCCGTTTAGAATCTGAAACTCACCTGATGCCCCCGGGGACCTCAATCAAGCCTGCCAACCAATCCTATAGCACCATACGAACTTAGTAGAGCCTTCAAACCACCTCGAGCAACGCCAAAAACATGAATTGAGCACGGATTCAAGCCTAAGAACTTAGAATTTACCAAATTATAAAAACAGCGCCGAAACGCATCATACCTAGTCCGAATGATCTA
The DNA here is from genome assembly GCA_005239525.1 of Nicotiana knightiana. Classification (NCBI taxonomy): domain Eukaryota; kingdom Viridiplantae; phylum Streptophyta; class Magnoliopsida; order Solanales; family Solanaceae; genus Nicotiana; species Nicotiana knightiana. The sequence goes on from ML402753.1 coordinate 29,085, forward strand.
AAATTTTACATACACGTCACAAATGATACTACGAACCTACATCCACTTCCGAAATTCCATTCTGGATCCGATATCAAAATTTCCACTACCGGCCTAAATCGCCAAAAATCCAACTTTCGTCAATTCAAGCCTAAATCTACTATAGACCTCCAAAACATATTTCGGACGCGCTCCTAAGACCAAAATCACTCAACAGAGCTAACATATCGACATAATTCCATTCTGGATCCGTCTTCACACAGTTTCAACTACTGTCCCAATTCTAAGACTCAAACTCACATCTAGGGACTAAGTGTCCGAAAACTCTCTGAATTCCATAACCAAATATTCTGGCAAATCCCAAAAGTAGAAATAAATGTAGGGAAAGCAGTTATTATGGGATCAGAGCTCTAACTCTCAAAACGACCGATCGGGTCGTTACAATATTGGTATAGGTTTCAGTCGTTCAATCATCTCACAACGATTATACCAAAGATTTTGAGTCGTAAAAGAGGGATATTTCCTGTTAATCGCAGCGTTGGTGTTCTATATACTCTGCTACTTCATCTTGTATTGCACAAATTTCTTTCCATCCCCAAATTTACAAGAAGTATAACTTCTCCTTAATTCCCAGTAGATTGCAATTGGTATGACATATTCTTTGGTTTCTTATGCCACTATTGAACAAGGACACTAATAATGGAACCAAAATTATGTTGTATTCCCATAGGATTTCCAAAGAATCTCCATAAGTTACTGAAAATTGCAAGCATATAAGTTAGAGTAGTGCCCATTCTCTGTTAGACTCCAAATTGCAAGGTCATTTTGATTATGCCTTCCTCTTGTAATGTTCATGACATGTAGAACAATATTATTGGGTAGAAATTGTTCCAATTTGTCATTATTCTACCCCTTCATTCTAAAAAATGTGAGACTTGCACTTTACCAAAGGTATTAGTATGATTAACCACTTTAGCTAGTGGTACTTTACATGTCCAATCGTCCCACCAAAAGTTGTAGTTCCCTATGTTAATATTCCAAAGAATATTTTTTCAGCTTTGTCTCTCACATGAAAAAGAGCTTTCCAGGAATGAGAATTTCCAAATGTTATAGTTTTAGTGACTGGGTGTGCTATAGTACAATAGTTAGCTCTAAGAAACTTAGCCCATAAGGATGGACATTTTCTGAACCTCCACCACCTTTTAATGGTACATATCTATTTTATGTTCTCCATCCTCCTAATTCCAATTCCACCTTCTTCTTTTGGAAAACACAAATTTTTCCATGAGCTCCAATGAAAAAAAAATTGTCACCAATTGAGCCCCAAAGGAATCTAACAAAGTGCTTTTCAATGATCCTAAGAGTAGATTTTGGAGGACTCATGGATGAGAGGGTGTACAAAGGGAGAGATTGTAATATATTTTTAATAATTATCACCTTACCTCTGTAGGATAACAATCTTCCTTGCCAACCACTAATCATCTTTACTATCTTTGCAACCATCTCCTCAAAGTAGGATATTAAAAGGAAATTGTTTGTCCATGAAACTGGTGGCATTTTTGATTCTATTGATTCTCCCAGCTTTAGTATTTGGAGCAGTGATGAAGAAGCTCTTGTTAACATTGAGCTTATGGCCCGATACCTTTTCGTATTTATGAATTTGTTTCATGATCAGCATGGCTGACTTGTTGTTGCCTGCCGAGAAAATAATTATATCATCTGTATAAGCAAGGTGATTAATTTGAGGTTCTCTAGCTAGCATGGTTATGGTGTAAAATTTTCATCCTTGTGAAGCTTGTTGAGAAGTCTTGTGAGCACTTCCGATCCCAGAATGAACAAAGACGGAGACAGAGGATCACCCTGCTTCAGCCCTTGGGATGAAGTAAAAAATCTATTTCTTGTGCTATTGATAATAATGGAATACCAAATATTGGATAAAAGTTTTCCTGTCATGTGGATTCATTTCTCGGAGAATACAAATTTCCTCATCACAGCATTAATGAAATCCCATGACATCCTATTGTAAGCTTTTTTCATATCCGGTTTAATCACAATATTTCCACCCTTGTTGTAACCGTTGATTCCCTGAATAATTTCCTGAGCAAGGAGGACATTTTCAGTGATCAACCTATCTTTGACAAATTCACTTTGGTTATTTGATATCGGTTTTAGAAGGAACGAGTTCGATCTTCTGGACAGGATTTTGGAGATAAGTTTATTAGAGACATTGCTAAGACTAATAGGTCCTAGATCTGAGAATGTCTCCGGAGCTTCTACTTTTGGGATTAGCACAAGAAATGTATGAGATTAATACTTAGTGAGTTGATTGCCATTGAAGACAGCTTGAAAAAATTGAATGATATCGTATTTAATCATATCCCAGCAGCTATGAAAGAAAGCCCCATTGTAACCATCCGGGCCAGCAACATTATCACCATAAATATTAAAGGTTGCCTCTCTTATTTCATCCTCCATAGGCATTGAGGTCAAAATATCATTCTCCTCTTTAGTTATACAGTTTAGAATTCAGTCAATGATATCCATCTTGAACTCCATTTTAGGGAGATTAAAGAGTTTCTCATAATTCTTGATTGCAGCTTTCGTAATCTTCTCCTCACTTCTGACCCTATTACTTTTTTGATTTTTGATTCTATGAATTTGAATATTCCTTTTCCTTTCCCTTATAACACTATGAAAGTGCTTTATGTTACAATCGCTTTCTTCGAATCATGGAATTTGTGATCTTTGCTTCAACAAAGACTATTTCATCATTTGCCACTTAATGTACCCTGCCTGACATATGTTGAGGTTCTCCTTGCTCTGCTCTATATTAAGCACTTGGTCTAATTCGTTTAAGAGTTTCACTTCTTTCTCCCACTTGACCACCTGGTCATAAATATTACAAATACTTTCTCTGGACCATTGAGATAGTTTTTACTAAGAATTTCCAGATTTTGTTGTAGTCTCCACATGGGGTTGCATTGAACAGGAGTGTCCCATACTTCTTTAACCAATTCATAAAAGTCTGGCTGCCTAATCCAGAAATTTAGAAATCTAAAATAATTGATCTATTAGTCTGGTTATCCTGACATTTGAACAATAGAGGTCTATGGTCAGAACCAGACCTACTAAGATGTTTGACATTGCAATTTTAAAAAAATTGAGCCCAAAGGTCGCTAATGAAGATTCTATCAACTCTCTTCCAGATTATTTTTCTTGGGCTTAAATTATTGCACCATGTATATTAGGGCCAATAAATCCAAGGTCTGACACTTCACAATTGTCCATACAACTGGAGAAGTCAAAACTCCCAGACATTTTATGAGGATTGCCGCCCAACTTTTCATCAGGATCCATGATAACGTTGAAGTCACCACCAAAACACCAAAGGCCATTGATGATTGAGTGCATAGCTTCTAGACTGCTCCATAAATCTTTCCTCTCACATGTTGTACATTTAGCATATGCCACTATTATGTTGAGCTCTATATCCAGTAAAACATGACTGAGCTTAATCGTAATTTGTTGTTCCTCATTGGCAAGGATAACAACTTTATAATTCTACTTCTATAAACACCAAATCTACCCATTGGTGTTAGCCTGACAGTGTTGAAAGCCTAGGTACCTCTTGTATCCTTCAATCTTACTTTTACTGATAAACGACTCCATGATGGCTACAAAGTATGTGTTGTTGATATAACAAAGATATTTCAACCTAGGTAAGTCCTTCTTAGACCTCGCTCACCTTATATTCCATATGATCGTACTAATCATGGAATATGTAAGGGAGTAGATCAATTTTGACTCCTTCCCCTCGAGGAAGGATGTATTTTTTCTTTTTTTTCTTCCAGTTTTTCTATTTTTGCTTTTGCCTCTTTTAACAAGAGAGATTCCCCGTTTATTGGTATCTCCTTTAAGTGAGATTCAGCAGGGTCTTCAAGTTGTTTGTTAAAAAGGCTCTGCACTATTGAGTGAAAGAGATCGCTAACATTCCTGCTATTGCCTTATATTCTCTTCTCATCAAGGTTGTAGCTGCCAATATCTACCAGTACTTGAATGTCACAATAATTTTTAACTTCTGATGGTAAGGACTCTGATCATGTGTTAGAGACGTCTTGGTTGTTGTTCTTCTGTGGATCTCTCGTGTTAACTCTCTCTAAGTCTTAACTAGAAACTGTTGACCCATGTCACTGCATAGTTTTGAAGATTGAAAAAAGGCTGACCAGCTGAACCAGGTCCATCAGAGCACACATCTTCAACTAAATAGCTAGCACATGAACCGTATATGCTTAGGAGATGTTTGCGAATATGAAGTATCAATGAACCAAGAGATTGTCTCCGTATGAGAAAAGGTTGCAAACTGATCTGATTAATTGAAGTCGAATTCAGCAAGGAAAGTAACAAAAGAAAGGTAGTTGAGTTTGGTTCGAATTTGTTCACCCACGTAGAGTTGGATTAGAATTGGAAGACAAGCTCAACGACTGAATCTAAAAATACGTAATGCATTTCTGCTGGAATAAAACACACACAAAGCTGAAGTGAATCAAAGTCTGAAAGTAAAATTCCCAGAGTTATTTTTGCTAGCAGAATCATTGTGCGATGCAAAGGCTACAAGTCAACTAGAAGAACCAGTTCCATCTGATTGATTATTGAGTCTAGTTGATTGTAGTAGGAGTTTTTAATATTGTATCTTTCAGCTTTCATAGAACCAATTGTAATAGGTACGTATTGTTCAAGTTAGAGTTAACTTGAGGTGTGTAGAAATTAGCTAAGGGCTAGTTACTACAAAGGGATTAGAGTTAGTCCTTAGGATTACAAAAGAGTTTATTTTTTAAGTCCGTTTGGCTCAGAGTTTAGTGAAGAGTTGAGAAAATTCTACTGAGGAGTAGGTCGTGGTTTTTTCACCTTTTGAGCCAGGTGTTTTCCACGTAAAAATCTCTGTGTTTTTACTTTACTGCTTTTTATTATTCCGCAACAGTAGTAGTTGGAACACCAAGAAGAACCAGGTTCTTCTACTGAGACAGCACTCGAAAATTAGGTACCACACAAAGTAACCTATCTTCTTGTGTGGTATTGAAGTCTAAAACATTAATTGGTATCAGAGCAAGTTATCCTTGAAAGCCTAACACCTTAGAGAAGATCAAGATCAGTGCACCACCTGGAAATTGGGAAGGTCAATCAACTGCAAGGCCACCACTCTTCAATGGCTAGTACTACTCATGGTGGAAAAATAGGATGAAGGATCACCTAATTGGAGAAGACTATGAACTGTGGAACATAGCCACTGATGGTCCTCTAGCTACCATGATGAAGATTGCTGAAGGTATAGATATACCAAAGACAAGAGTTGATTGCACTGCTTAGGATATAAAGAAATGGGAGATTAATGCAAAGGCCAAAAAATGGCTAGTATGTGGACTAGGTCCAGACGAGTACAACATAATCCAAAGCTGCACCACTGCCAAAGAGATTTGGGACACCTTGCAAGTAGCCCATGAAAGAACACCTCAGGTAAAAAGGTCAAGAGGTACTCTACTATACTCTCAGTATGAAAACTTCACTATGAAAGAAGGAGAGACTATCCAAGAGATGTACACAAGGTTCACAACCTTGACTAATGAACTGAAGTCTCTTAGAATAATCATTCTTGAAGAGGACAAGGTTGAGAAGATCCTAACAAGGGTCTTGCCTATTTCTTGGGAAAGCAAAATCACTGCTATCCAGGAATCTAAAAATATGGAAACCCTCAGATTGGATGAGCTAATTGGAAACCTCAATGCCTATGAACTGAGAAGGCAAACAATGAAGATGGATGGTCTAAAGAAGGAGAGGAGTCTAACCCTAAGAATCATTGAGGGAGCACATCTGGAAGATGATGATATGGCCATGATCACCAAAGAATTCATAAACTTTCTCATGAGGAAGAAAGGCATCTCTAGAGGAGGAAACTACAACAAAGCAAAAGTTCCAGAAAGACCAACCAACGAGGGATGCTATAAATGTGGTAAGACTAACCATCTCATTAAAAACTGTCCTCAGTGGGAAGTAGAGTGGAAAAAGGAAAGATATGAGAGAAGGAACAGATTCAACCCAAGACAACCACAACAAAGGCTATGGTTGCTGCTTGGGGGGAAAGTTCAGATGAAGAATCAAAAGATGGGGAGACTGAAGATCAGGCGCTCATATTGAAGAATCTGACAAGGAATCACATGAAGAACCAGAGGTAAGTATCTCTCATCTTAAAAACAAAGTAAAGTTCCTATCTAAGGAAAAACTCTCTGAGTTGCTACTTGATTTCATAGATGATTCTGAGGAAACAACCAAAGAGAAGGATCAACTATCTAAAGAATGTGCAATGCTAAAAGCAAAGTGCATAAACGTGGAAATCAGAGTCAGTGAATCTGAAAAGAAAAACACTGACTTGTTGAACCAGGTTCATCCACTTGAAACTGAGATTCTAGAACTAAAATCTGAAAACATAAAGCTAAAGCTAGGATCAAGTAAAAAGGTTGTTGATGATTCTCATACCATGTTAGAAGAAAACATGGGAAAATTAAAAGATAAGATGTATGCCAAAGAAGAACAAATAAGAACTCTAAATGAAGAACTTTGCAAAGTCAAACATGAATTAGATCGAACCTGTAAATGGAATAAATCCTCTGATGCCCTGATATGGATTCAAGAGAATCATAGTAGCAATAGGAGAGAGATTGGCTTTGGAAGTCAATTGCCCAAGTGGGATCCCAAAAATAAGTATCTTACTCTTCCTGAGAATAAAATATGCACCCATTGTGGTAAGATTGGGCACTACAAATATGAGTGTACTGCAAAAGAGCATGCCAGTCGAAAAAATGAGAGGTTTGTAAAAGGGAAAAACTGGCTACCAAATTGGGCCAGGAAAAATTTGATTCATCCATTCTCTCATAGAAAAGGACCCAAACTAGTTTGGGTTCTTAAGACTAACCTTTGATTCCTTTTGTAGGTTCAAGTGAGAGGAGGCATCCAGATTAGGTACTTGGATAGTGGCTGCTCAAAGCATATGACTGGGAACATGGAACAGTTCCTTTCACTTGAAAGTCTCAAAGGAGGAAATGTCTCCTTAAACGGAAAGAAAGGTGAAATCATTGTGGTTGGTAAGGTAGGTAAGGATGATACACGATTTATTGAACATGTGTATCTAATAGATGGCTTGAAATATAGTCTGATCAGTGTATCACAACTATGTGACAGAGGTAAC
>ML402753.1:40921-54205 GCA_005239525.1 Nicotiana knightiana
ACTGACAAGGTACGTACTCTTCTCCATATAGTAATTCAATTACAGTCACACATGAGCAGGATTCTATCTATATTTGGTTCATTTCTAAGTCTTTGTACTAATCCATAAATGAACCCGTTCCAAGGAGTCACATCAATACTCAATTATCCTAGAAATAGGGAACTCTCAACCGTCAAATCAATGACACTCCTATAACTATTAGACTTCCACTTGAATAAATTTTTTATCCGTTGTAAAATTAATGGCCATATGTTATAAAAGGCAATCATTACTCCTCTCTTAATAAAGCTTCCTTCAAACCAAGTTTAACTTATACTACACAACCCAAAACTTGCAACTCGTCCTTTCCTCTCAACAAAACATAAAAATGTCTTCACCTCCACCAGCTTCCTCATCTAATTCCTCACCTAATCGTGATTACGATAGAGGACATTCTGAATCTGTCTCCAATTCTCCATCTGTTTACAGATCCAAATCACCAAAAATTCCATCATCCCCTGAAAATACACCCTATCTTGAACCCACTCCAAACCCTACTCCTTCCCCCAAGAATCGTCGTGTTAAAGTTCTTGCCCGGAAATCTATTGCTTCTGGGGCTAGGGAAAAATTCTTGGAGGATCTTATTAAAGCAAACAAAAGTACTAAGTCAGATGCATCCAGTGAATAATTTAAATAAGATAATGAGGAAGAAGCACCTGGTTCAACCAGTTCTAAAAAAGGTAATCTTGAAGTCGATTCTGAATTTACTTTTGCTGATAAAAGATTCGGGTTGGTAGGGTCTGTTATTGATGTTGAAATCCCTGGAAGGAAGAAGGGTGGGAGAAAAGAAAGAATTCTTGAGAGAGAAGGAGAAGAAGATGTGAGGGGATCTAGGGAGGATGGTGCCACGCTGGTTATCTGTGGTCCCATTCCTGAAACTATGGGAGAAAAAGTCATTGATTTAGGGGGAAGCATAGTTGGGGAAGTTGCAGCAGGTCTTGCAAGTCTGAAGAAAGGTACAGATGAACCTGGTTCATCGGGGGAGGAAACATTGGCTGAGAGGTTAAGAAAACTGGGGAAGTCTTATAACACCAAGAGAAGAAGGAGTCAGAAACCCAAGAAGGCAACTCACCCAGTTCCTTCAAAGAAAAGGAAAATTTCTGAAGTTGATGATGTTTCTGCTCCAAAAGTTAGAGCTATTCGTAGCACTGTGAGAGAAGAAGAAGAGAAATTCGAAAAGGCTCTGAAGGAGAGCAAGAATAAGAAGGAAGCAAAAGGAAAAGCAAAAGTTGGAGAGCCTGTTGAGGCTATTGAGATTGAAGAGACTAGGTTGGACCTGGTCCAACAGGAGGAGCAACCTGCTCCAGGCGTGGCTGAGACACCAAAACCCATAAAGGCTAAGGATTTTTCAAAGAAGTCAGCTAGGATGTCTGTCGCACCAACGAAATCTATTAAGAAGACCAGGGCCAAGCCAAAGAGAGTGAAAGTTGTTTATGATGATGATGCAGACTGGAGTGGAGAAGAGGAGAAGGAAATTGGAGTGGTGACTAACAGAGTTACCATTTTTGGAAAAAGAAAAATACTAAAGGGTAAGCTGGTGAAGGATTTAGAGGATCCCGTTATGCAATATCTAATGGAAACTCTAGGGGTGCAAGGCTGGAAGGACCTGGTCCTTCACACGGAAGGCAGGCTGGCAAGAACTGAGTTGGTAGAGTTTATGGGGAATGCAAGGGTCAAGGAAGGCAGGGTCACGTCTATGGTCAAAGGAATTGAGGTTTCCTTTAATGTTAAAGAACTGGGTGTTAATCTTAACATACCAGCTGAGGGCTATGAGGACTATACAAGGCAGAGATGTCCTTGTCTAGATGGGATGGCCTCAGCAATCGACATCACCAGGTTCTTTAGTGATAGTGAGAAGGAGATTGAACCCAGGCCGGTTTACAAGAGTGAGGTGAAGCCTGAGCACAAGCTACTCTTTGAGTTCGTCATTAAGTTCCTACTGCCTAGACAAGAAAGAAGGCACATGGCAAATTATATGGATTTTAATTTGATGGAATGCTTGTACCGGGGAAAGCAAATTAATTGGCCAGCTTTTATCATCCAACTCTTTGACAGAGTGGTGAACGGAACCAAAGCACACGCAATTCCTTATGGCTTCATTCTGAAAACAGTGTTTGCACATTTTGGGGTTCCGGTAAAGAAGGCTGAGATGGCTACGGACAAAGAGTATTTTGGGAAGGAAACTTTGATTACATGTGACTACAATGTCAATGTTCCTGTGGATGAACCTGGTTCATCTAGGAAGCAACCAGTCAACAGCAACGTTAGAACTTTGGTGCAAGAAAACGAGATTAAGTATATGGAGATCCTTCATTTGAAGTCTCGTGCAATTGAGGTTGAAGAAGAGCGGGATGCTCTTAGAGCTGAATTAGCAAAGGAGAAAGAAAAGAACGAGGGTGTTCTTCAGAAAATGATGTCTCTCCTACAATCCAAGACCAAAACCTCCACTACACTTTCCCATCATTAGGCTTCTCAGAGCTTCCATAACCCATCTTAAGACCAGTTATCAGTTTCAGTTCTTTTTAAATTTTTTCTTGTTGCTCATGGTTGGTTTGTTTTTGTTTTTCTGTATGGTAGTTGATTATCGTTGCTTATCAATGAATTTTGCTTTTAGTTATTGACTTGTCTCAATTTCTGAGTTGGCTAACATTTATTGGTTTCTTGTGTTGATTAATAATGCTTTGCACCTGCAGTTGCCTCAATGGCCATGAGTAATAATTAATAAAACTAGTAAGTATATCATTTTGCAAACTTTGTCCTGTTTCTTTTTCTTGTTTCTTTTTGTGTTTGGGGCTTGCCAATTCTCCTTTTCATTGACTTCATCTTTTTTTGTTTCCACCTTGTTTTTGATCTCCTCAATTTTTTTCCTCTACTTGATTCCCCTGTTTCATTTTTTAACTACCCAGTAATTAATAATGAAATGTCCTAATTTCCTGCTGTGTTTATAGTATTTAAGGATATTTTCCCACTCAATCTTTTGAACATTACTATTTAGTGGTATGCTCTCATCTTCAGCCCCCACATAGAAGAAGTATGCAGTGGTTTAAGTAGATCAACTTCTACTCGAACCTTGGCCATACTTGGTCTAGTTTTGGTTCTTATAGAAATATCCAACTCCAAAGGTGTTTATGCTGGTCCAATGAATTGTTTGGCATAGTGCCAAGTGCGCATGTGGAATGGAAGTTCAGGAAACAATGCCCAAACTGTAGCAATCGGTAAATCTTCAACTGATTTGAAATCCGGAGTCCATTTTTATATCCATATTTGAGAGCCTCCGATTTTCACCACTCTCTTGAACCTTATCAAATAGAAATATTCATCATTGTAAAATCCAAGAATACATTGTAGTTGTCATAGACCCCTATTTTGACTATTCCTTTAAGAGCAATTTTCTCAGAGAATTGAGCCCTAATTTTATCAATCAATACTAAAAATTCGGGAAAAAAACTACCACAAAAAGCAACCAAAGCTGGTCCCTAAACAGTGAAAAGCGACCACAATGCGACCAAACAGGCTTGGTCGCTATTTTGTTAGTTCCTTTACCATAGAGACCAAAGTTGGTCGCTAACTTTTGTCTCTATGTTAAATTGACCAAATATTCGGGTATCAAAAAAACAAACCAACTTTGGTCGCTATATTATTTTAATAATATAAATTTAGCGACCAAAGTTGGGCTCTATATTTAAATTACAATATTTACTTGTTTATTATTATACAAAATATAGCGACCAACTTTGGTATGTAAATAAAATATAATATTTTAAAATCTAGAAAATAGCGACCAAAGTTGGTCGCTATTTTATTTGTTTTAAAAAAAAGCGACCACAATTGGTCACTAAATTTCAGGAAAAATATTTTTTTAATAACATAGCAACTAACTTTGGTCGCTTTTCTTGGTTTTATTTTGACAGAAACTGCCTATTTTGGCAGCCACACCACTTGCCAGCATACCAAATCCTATTACAACAACAACAACAACAATACTAACACAATAACAATACGAACTAACAACACAACAACAACAACATTAAAACCAACAACGTATAAAGTTCAATAAAACCAACACATTTAACTAACAAAACTAAGTTAACACTTATTACAAGCCCATTCCAAAACGAACCAAAGTTCTACTGTCTAGTTCAAAGTATATTAAAGTACTCAATGATTGTTTCAATATTCTATATCATTATCATCACCGTCTGATGAATCTTCATCATCAAGATGGTAATGAGAAGGGTCATTTCGTGGTGGACGAGAAGAACGATCACGGGGAGGATAGGAGGAACCAACACGGGGAAGACAGAAGAAATGCTCACGTTCAAGTTGAGCCTCTGGCGATGGCTCGCGAGACCGGGGAATCGGAAAAGCTTCAGAAGCTAGGAGAGATTTAAGTTGAGCTTGCATGCCTTGGTACTGAGCTTGCATGCCTTGGCACTGAGCTTGCATGCCTTGGTACTGAGCTTGCATGCTAACGTACTGAGCATCTCTAAGCCTTTCTCGTTCCTTGGATGCTTCTAGCTCGCTTGTGAGCTTTGTCACAGTCTCCCGCATAGTGGAGAGGCTCTCCCCATCAAGTTGCTCGGCTTGCAAGGAAGTTCCTATTCCTTGAATTCCACAGTGATAGCAGTGGAACTTCTTATTAGGAAGCCCGTATACCTTCCCATATTTTGCACCGCTAACCGCTTGCATCCATAGTCTTTCTGCATCCTCCTCCGAAATATGGATTGGCTCGCTCGACTCATTAGGTGGCTGACTGCGTATGAATTCCTCCATGTCAACTTTGAAGCGATCCTATAAGAAAGTTTTTATTTAATTAGTATTTGAAACATTATATTAGAGTATATCAGAATACTTAATGAAAAGAGACAACTTACATGTACAGTCAATGATCGGTCGTTGACCCACCTTTCTGGATCAGTCTCTTTCTTTTTCTTGACAATATGAGTCTCCTTGAATAACTCATCTTGCTTCATTGGACGACCCAACTTCTTTTCCTGAAAATTCATAAATTATAGTTAATAAACAGAATATATATACTTTAAAAATTAAAATAAGTGAACTTTAGCTCAAGTTTTGTCTTTGTAACTGGGGAACTTCAGCATACGAGGCTGAAGTTCCCAGTTACACTGGGGGACTTCAACTCTAGAGCTGAAGTTTTGTCTTTGTAACTGGGGAACTTCAGCATACGAGGCTGAAGTTCCCAGTTACACTGGGGGACTTCAACTCTAGAGCTGAAGTTTTGTCTTTGTAACTGGGGAACTTCAGCATACGGGGCTGAAGTTCCCCAGTTATAAAGACAAAACTTCAGCATAATGGGGCTGAAGTTCCCTAGTTTACAAAGACAAAACTTCAGCTCTAGAGCTGAAGTTTGTAACTGGTAAACTTCAGCTCTAGAGCTGAAGTTTCGTCTTTGTAACTGGGGAACATCAGCATACGGGGCTGAAGCTCCCCAGTTATAAAGACAAAACTTCAGCATAATGGGGCTAAGTTCCCCAGTTTACAAAGACAAAACTTCAGCTCTAAAGCTGAAGTTTGTAACTGGGAAACTTCAGCTCTAGAGCTGAAGTTTTGTCTTTGTAACTGGGGAACTTCATCATACGGGGCTGAAGTTCTCCAATTATAAAAATAAAAACTTCAGTATACGGGGCTAAAGTTCCTCTAGTTACACTGGGGAACTTCAGCTCAAATTTTGTCTTTGTAACTGGGGAACTTCAGCATACGGGGCTGAAGTTTCCCAGTTATAAAGATAAAACTTCAGCATAATGGGGCTGAAGTTCCCCAGTTCACAAAGACAAAACTTCAGCTCTAGCTCTAGAGCTGACGTTCTCTAGAGCTGAAGTTTTGTCTTTGTAATTGTCTTTATAACTTGAAAACTTCAGCTCTAAAGCTGAAGTTTGTAACTGGGAAGGAAAATATTTTTCTCGTGGATTTTAAAAAAAAAAAAAATAGCTAGTGAAGTATATATGTAAGCAACAATTAAATCCTCAAAAATATATTTGATTAAGTAGCAATGAATGTATTGTAAGCAATGAATGCTTTTCACTTTTCTACAATTATTTATTTCTAAGTATGTCAAAGCAAAACAAAAGAGAAAATCACTTTTTTGCGGACAAGTCTTATGTTTTTCCTTACTCTTCCAACGTTTGATGTCGAAGCATAAAAATAAAAATTAGTAGTACTATTTTACTATCACATTAAATAAAATAATACTGCAGTATTAAAAGTATAATTCCTCCTTCTTCATTACCACATTCAAAATAATAAGATGTGCATAAATACTGCTAAGTACAACCAAAGCAACTAAGGAACAACATATCAATGGTAAGAGTATCTTCCTTTTTTCTCGTGTGTTATTTTATGGAGCTGCATGTTTGATTATCCCTAAGTGTTATGCAGTTGATATATGTTATTTCATTAATATTATTTTCTTTAATGTAATAATAAAAAAGAGAATTTAAATGAAAACAGGCTGCACATAATAAATAAATAAGTGTCTTCATAATAGGGGTTTAATTACAATTATTACATAGTTTGAAAAAGAATTTAATTTATATACACTAGAAACTGTGTAGTCAAAGTGATATTTTTCTGAAATTTTGCAGACAACTTCCAAAAGAGTTGCACAGAGGAAGGTGGATAAGTTTGAAAAGAATATAACAAAGAGGGGAATATTGCATCTTCATGGAGGCAAGAAAGGAGGATTGGAGCCAATTCATGGGGAACTTCAGCATACGGGGCTGAAGTTCCCCAGTTACACTGGGGGACTTCAGCTCTAGAGCTGAAGTTTTGACTTTGTAACTGGAGAACTTCATAATACGGGGCTGAAGTTCCCCAGTTACACTGGGGGACTTCAGCTCTAGAGCTGAAGTTTTGACTTTGTAACTGGAGAACTTCATAATACGGGGCTGAAGTTCCCCAGTTACACTGGGGGACTTCAGCTCTAGAGCTGAAGTTTTGACTTTGTAACTGGAGAACTTCATAATACGGGGCTGAAGTTCCCCAGTTACACTGGGGGACTTCAGCTCTAGAGCTGAAGTTTTGACTTTGTAACTGGAGAACTTCATAATACGGGGCTGAAGTTCCCCAGTTATAAAGACAAAACTTCAGCATAATGGGGCTGAAGTTCCCCAGTTTACAAAGACAAAACTTCAGCTCTAGAGAACTTCAGTCTGTGTGTGTGTGTCTATATATATATAACACGCTTTGTTGTACAATTTTAACTACATATATAGCATGTAGAATATACGTACCAATCTTCTTTTTATAGTCCCTTGGCTTATCGCACCTCCAGTGTGCAAGGAGCCTCCCTTCTCGGATGCGCGAGCTTTCTTTTCTTTTTTGCTCTTCTTTAAGAACTCCACGGTAAGCCACTGCCTTTGCAAATCCCTCCAAAAATCGTCAAGCAACCAGTTAGGCTTCTGGTTGTACAGTCTAGCGTTGGAGAAACTATGCGACAACCGTTTCCGAGCCTTAAGATTAAAATTACGCGCCACCTCCGCGTTATAGCGGTGTTCCCATACACACTTGCTCTGTATTTCAAAAGTTAAATATTGTATGAAAATATCATAAATATAAATAATTATAAAGCTTAAAAGAAAATTTATACCTTAAATTCATTGAAAATTTGCTCCTTCAGCGAGAATGGGAATTCGCTCCAACTCGTATAAGGGGCATCATAAAGCTTTCTGGTGGCGTTGGTGATTATCCTCGTAGTAGTGTTACTCGGGATGAACCTGCAATTTAACAAAAAAAACACATTAATATATTAGTACAAACTGTACAAAACAATAAACGTAAAAAAATCAAGTTGCTCTTACCCATCACCCTCAGGGACTATGATGATCCTGCCATACTTATCCTTATGCACCTCCTCGTCATCATCAACATCATCGTCGGAAGCAGGTACATTAGATGCATGTGTGGAAGGTGTAGGGGGGTCAGAGCTAGTATCTCGCAGGCGAAGGCCTGTAAGAGATGGAGTCGATCAGGAAGATGGTTGTGATCCCTGTGACTGCGACATCGCGGGATCGACCGTAAGCTACTGTGATACTGATGCCTCTGACCCCCATGGTTGTGGCACCAGTGGTTGTGACCCACGTGATTGTGACCCCCGTGGCTGTGACCCGGATGGATGTGAGCCATGTGCTCGTGAGGCTATTGGACTGTATGTTGGACGTACAATCCTAGGGCCCTGTGCTGAAAGACCCGGTGTCTGCACAAAGATGTAGCGGGGCTGGTGATGTTGTGGCGCCTCATAATATCCATCGGGTGGAGGATAAGACATAGGCGGCGCCTGTGAAGAGGGTGGAAAAGAGGGAGGATAAGAGGGAGGAGTATCTTCTACTCTCCTCTTTCCCTTCTTAGCCTTTCCTTTACCCCGAGAACCCGTAGGGTCATCGTTACCTCGACCCTTGCCTGTCATCTGCATAAAAATTACATATTTAGATTGAAACATATAATAAAATAGCTATAAAATGAGAAGTAGTAAAGAAACCAACTTTTTAAAGCTCATCGACATATTGTTCCTCGTCCGAGGATTCTTCTTCCGAACTAGTTTGTGCTTCATCAGTTGATTCTTCTTCAACATTTTCTATTATTGTTACTTCATCTATGTCAACTTCTTCCAATATGTGTGCAGGATGTTCCAAATCATTTTCTAAAAGTTCGTCCACTATTTGGTGAACACTGGAGATATCGTTTTGATAAGCAACATCTAACATATTCTCGACTTCCACCCTACCTACAGGTTTAGTTTTAATTACAACCCACCAATCTGACTTATTCCGCTGCAATGGATAAGGAGCATTATACACTTTCCTAACATTATGTGCAATAATGAAAGGATCATAGCGATCATATTCCCTCGTATGATTAACCTCAATTATGTTGTATTGGTTGTGTACTCTTGTACCTCTTGTTGGATGTGGGTCAAACCACTTGCATCTAAAGAGTATCAATTTCTTATATGGATAACAAGTATATTCTAGTTCAGTTATTTCTTTGAGCACACCATAATAATCAATATCTCCAACCTAGTTGTCATCACCTCCTTGAACCCATACCCCGCTGTTGTTGCTATTTTTATTTTTAGAGCAATGCTCTTTATGAAACTTGTAACCATTCACAACGTACTTAGACATTGTTCTGACCTGAAGCCCAGGTCCCCAAGATATATCTTTCAAAAATTGATTTACACCATTATTTGGTTCATTTACCTACATATTGTTAAAAAAAAAATTAATAAGTTAGCGTAACTTCCAAACACTGTTTACCTACATAGTGTTAGAATATTATATGGATAAACTTACAACTTGTTTGAACCACGTATCAAATCCCGTATATACAACATCTTGGCCAAATTGACCCACGAAGTGACTGTGACACATCAAATATTTTTAGTAGTTGCATTGAGATGTAATCAAATTAAATTTAATTACTTGATAACTACTAAATCAATACTTACTTGAGAAACGGTGTAACTTCGGGGCAATTTAGTAACACATGAAGGGTAGCTGACTTGTACTCCATATCACTCAAACTTCTCTTTCTAACATCCTTAGAACATCGGCCTGGTTGATTGAGTATGGACATAGGAGGATATAACAGATCATTCACACATTGGACTGTGTTCCTATTGGGCCTATTCATAGCACATCTCACCTTACTCTCAAAATAATAAGAGCAAAAATGAGAAGTTTCCTTTGCAAGATAAGCTTCGCATATAGATCCTTCTATCCTATTCCTCTGCTTAACAAATTGTTTGCATTTGCCAATTGTCCTACATAATTTCAGGTTAGCCAAGAACATTCTAATAACACAGAAATTTACATGAAACTTATAATATTACCTCTCAAAGGGATACATCCATCTGCATTGAACAGGCCCTCCAAGTCTTGCCTCGTGTACAAGGTGGATTGGAAGGTGTTCCATCACATCAAAAAAACCACATGGAAATATCTTTTCCAGCTTCGTAGATGTTACACGAATGTTCTGATCCATCCGGATTAGGTTTTCTTCCCTTAATGTGGAAGAACACAAGTCCTTGAAAAATAAACTAATCTCTGTGATGGGCTTCCAGATTCTTTCAGGCAAACCACAAAATGCAATAGGCACTAAGGTCTCTATGAAAACATGACAGTCATGACTTTTCAAATGGCTCAACTTCCGTACCTCCATATTAACTTTTTTCCAAGATTCGACGCATAACCCTCAGGCATATCCAATTTCGTTACCCATTCACAAATTTGCTTTCTTTCCTCAAAAGTGAATGTGTATTTCGTTACCCATTCACAAATTTGCTTTCTTTCCTCCAAAGTGAATGTGTAACTTGCTTTGGGCTTGAATATCTTACCATTGTTTGCAAGTGTAATTCAAGGCGCCTACAATATTCTTGTAAGTCCATTCTAGCCTTCGGGTTATCCTTTGTCTTACCTTTAACATACATCACTGTGTTGAACAAATTGTCAAAATAATTCTTCTCTATATGCATGACATCAAGGTAATGACGGAGAAGATTATCCTTCCAATAAGGCAACTCCCAAAATATACTATGTTTCGTCCAATTATGACGATGACCGTATCCGGGGAATTTATAAGGTGGAACATCAGTAACTTTACTGAAGTGCTGGACCCTCTCCCAAATTTCCTCACTTGATAGTATCAGAGGTGGAGAATCAAGCTCCACTGTATTTTTTTTGAATGCATTTCTCATCCTTCTAAACTCATGATCATGAGGCAAGAACCGACGATGACAGTCAAACCATGATTGCTTTCGGCCATGTTTCAAAGTGAACTCTTTAGTATGTTCCATGCAGTACGGACAAGCTAGCCTACCAGCAGTCATCCACCCAGACAACATTCCATACGCAGGAAAATCGTTAATTGTCCACATTAAATTAGCACGCAAATTGAAATTCTGCTTGGTTGATATGTCATATGTTTCAACACCATCATACCACAATTCTTTCAGCTCATCAATCAAAGGTTGCAAATATACATCAATCAAACTTTTCGGATTACGTGGACCGGGGATAATACAATTTAAGAATATATATGGACTAGTTATGCACACTCAGGTGGTAGATTATAAGGTGTAAGAAAGACAGGCCAGCATGAATATGGTGTTGCAGGTACAGAAAAAGGCGTGAAGCCATCCGCACACAGACCCAACCGAATGTTCCTTGGTTCACTAGCAAAATCTGGATATGTCCTATCAAAGTGCTTCCAAGCTTCTCCATCTGAAGGATGACACATAACACCTGGTGGTCTTCTATTTTCAAAGTTCCATCTCATATGAGAAGCAGAACTTTCCGATGCATATAACCTCTTTAACCTAGGTATAAGAGGTAAATAATGCATCGCCTTGATAGCGACCATTTTTCCGCTGGAAAGCCTCTTGAAACGAGGCTTGTGGCAAAATTTACAACTGTCTAAATCTGCATTATCTTTATAATATAACATGCAACCACCTTCACAACAATCAATTCTCATTGACGAAAGTCCTAACTTAGAAACCAATCTCTTTGCCTTATAGAAATCATCAGGTAAGCTGATATCAGGGTCAACTAGTTCAGTCATAAGGTCAATGAAAGAGTCCATGGCTGCCTGAGAAATATTCCAATCAGATTTTATACTTAGTAATCTAACTGCAACAGACAACTCAGAGTGTGGACTTCCTTCCTTTAATGGATGACCAGCTTCCTCTAACTTTTTAAAAAAATGTTTTGCGTCATCATTAGGGGTTTGTTCAACGTTTACAGTGGGCTCACTCCCAAATTGCATCCCAAAAGCATCTGCAACCATATCGTGCATTCTAGACTCATAATTTGTATTCTCCACCGACCTACTACTTTCACCTGCAACCATATTATGAAATATCCCATTGCTACCATCGACCTCTCCATGATAAGTCCACACAAAGTAATTCGCTATAAACCCCTTCCTATAAAGATGAACTTTAACTTCCTCCGATTTTTCAAACCTCATACAATCGCACTTAACACAAGGACACCTAATTAATCCATATTTTTGGTATGGTGGAAGTTCCGTTTCATGTCTAACAAAGACCTCAACACCTTCTACAAATTCCTCCCGCAATCCCCGCCGATTAGGATAATTCCTATTGTACATCCAAGTACGATGTTCCATCTATACAAATAAAACAAGAACAAATTAATTTAGTTAATTCATATCCTAATCGTTTTTAGTTAATTAATTCATATCCTAAAGGTTCAACTCATATCCTAAATGTTCAATTCATATCCTAAAGGTTCAACTCATATCCTAAATGTTCAATTCATATCCTAAAGACAATACATAATTTAAATCTAACTAAACTAAATTCAACACTAATTAAACTAATTAGTTAATAAAATTATTTAACAAATCTAATTAAAACAAGACCTTAAACCCTAATCCTCAATAAAATACAATGTTCACATAATTGAAACACTAAATCAAACAATAAACTACAATGTTGACATAATTGAAACTAAAACTAGAAAAAGATTCAAGATTCAAGTTCAAACTTACCTTTTTTCAAGGTGGAGAATGAGAGATAGGGTGGTGGGGGACGGCAGTGGGTGGTACGACGAGCAGTGGCGGCGACAAGGGGAGGTCCGGCGAGCAGTCGCGGCGACAAGGGGAGATCCGGCGAGCAGTGGTCCGGCAGTGGGTGGGGGGCGGCAGTGGGAGTGACAGATAGAGAAGGGGGGAGGGAAAGAGAGGAGAAGGGACGGAAAGAGAGGAGAAGGGAAATTATTGGGGAGATAATATGAAAAATGGGGTAAAATTTGCGCGGGGCACCCTAAATATTTGGGGGGAGGGGAGGGGGGGTTGCATCCGTAGCCACTTTTTGTGCCACATTTTAACTTATACCCGTTTTAACTTCAGCTTTTGTCTTTGTAACTGGGGAACTTCAGCATACGAGGCTGAAGTTCCTCAGTTATAAAGACAAAAACTTCAGCATACGGGGCTGAAGTTCCTCAGTTACACTGGGGACTCAGCTCTAGAGCTGAAGTTTTATCTTTGTAACTGGGGAACTTCAGCATACGGGGCTGAAGTTCCCCAGTTATAAAGACAAAACTTCAGCATAATGGGGCTGAAGTTCCCCAGTTTACAAAGACAAAACTTCACCTCTAGAGCTGAAGTTTTGTCTTTGTAATTGTCTTTATAACTTGGGAACTTAAGCTGAAGTTTGTAACTGGGAAACTTCAGCTCTAGAGCTGAAGTTTTGTCTTTGTAACT
>ML402754.1:0-11727 GCA_005239525.1 Nicotiana knightiana
ATATATATATATATATATATATATATATATACACATATTTAACAAATATATATGGAGCATATGTTTATATGAAGTTTTTTTGCACCTATTGAATGAAAATCTGAATCCATGATGAAAATCAAGTAAGTCACAAGAAGGTTTATATCATTCTACTCTCGAAAAGTACGTTGCTTCAGTTTTCAAATCAAGGAAAACAAATTAAGTACGAGAATAAGGAAATACTTAGGCTCCGTTTGTCCATAATTTTTTTTTCAAAAATGTATTTGTCCATAAAATTTTGCAAGTTTTTTGGAAAATTTTCTAAAAAACTTTCAGATTTTTTTGCCCACTCACAATATTCTAATATTTTTTTAAGTGAAATTCATGTCCAAATATAATTTCAAATTTTAAATATTAATTTTCAACTTAACTTCAAATAATTTTTTTTTTTACAAAAGATACAATTTTTATGTCCAAACACCTACTAAGAATTTTACTCATAAATTTTATTTTATTAATAATCTAGTGTCAGCACTGAAGAATCGAAGTAAAGAAAAGATTTATAGGGTGTAAAGGGGAGGAAAAAAGTGAGATGATCATGTGGTGGAAAGCCAGAAATGGCAGTGTTTTTTTTTTTTTTTGGTTTCCCACACATTGTCCGGTATCCGCATTGGAGTCCGACTATATCCGGATTCGCGCTGTGTAGGGTCCCATTCGAGGGAAACGCTCCCTATCAAGAATTTTTCCATACTCAGTGTTCAAACCCAAAATCTCTAATTAAGGGAAGAACAGTCTCATTCACTGCACCACGTCCTTTGATGATAGAAAGGGCAGTGTTGAAGTATTAAAGGGTATTTTGGTGCTGAGATCAAGAAATTAAAGTTGGACTTGAGCAGGGGTATCAGATTTGAGGCCTATATATATTCGTGCAATCCAAATTGTCTATCAAAAAGAAAAAAGTAAAGCAACAAAATGATATTTTGTTGGACAGTCGGAGAGGTAGTACTTGGTAACAGCTTTAGCTTACAGTCCCAATATATTTCATTGTACGGCATCTGTTTTAATTTATGTGAACATGTTTGATTGGGCACAAAATTTAAGATTCTTTTTTTTTTTTGTAAATTTTAAAGTCAAAAACGAGTCCAGAGTATTTATATGGTTATAAAAGCTTTTAATTAAGGATAAAATTAGAAGTTTGAGTTAAATTATTTTCAAATTTAAAAAAAGATCAATTTTCTAAAATAGACCAAAAAATAAATAGATTCACGTAAATTAAAACGAGGGAATAACAAAATTACATGGGCTTCACCTACTCTCCAACCCTAGTTGCATCACTTTAATTCTAAAGGCATTTTTAATACGTGGTGCTGATATCCATTTTAATTTTATAGGTGAGAGTCTTTCACACTTTAGGGTGTAAATTGAATACTTCTTGTGGGATACAATATTTAATAGAATTATAGAGTATATTTAATTTTGTTTAAAATTTAACTAATGCTTATAATGTATAGTATATCATCACTTTCTTATCAAATGTTATTGAAATACATTATTCTCTTTGTTTTTTCATAAATTCCTATGTCAAGATCTATTAAACACCTTTATATATTTTTCGAATCTGAAATTATTATTAAACTAAAAAATAACTATCCATGTCTTACCAAAATTAAAAATCTCCCGTAAGATTATTCTAATAGATTATATGTTTGCCAATTTACTCAATTCGTATTAAACATACCTATCAAAATTTTGTCTATACTTGTTACGTCACATACAAACATAACAAGTTTTCTCTCCCAACTTCACGAAAAAGTCTCTTAGCTAGCGTTTGGCCATAGATTCCCAAATTTATTTTGAAAAATCTGATTTGGATGAAGTTTGGTTTGAAGATGAAAATGTGTTTGGACATACGTTTTCAAAACATATTTCCCAACTTTATTTTAGAAAAATATGTATAAAATTTCCAAGTTTTGGGATATTAGCCCAAATCAACAATTGGGGTGATTTTGGAATTTAAAATTTGGGATTTTGCCAAAAGATGGGCAAAGTTTATGGCCAAACATGAATTTGCCAAATAAATCCCAAATTTATTTTGGCAAAACTCATGGCCAAACGGGTCCTAAATCCACTTGCTTAGGCTTTTTATTTTATTTTTATGTATATTTATCGTTTCAGACTGTGGTAGCAGCAGTTTCGGATCCGTGTCCGTGGTCCAATTTGTGGATTTCTGCAGATAGCATTAATGGACCATTTGCCATTACTCCTTTTGCTCATCTTATGTACAATCTATTTTTCATCTTGTTGATAGTAGTAAGCAATCCTATCCTTAGTTTCTTCAGCTTTCTGAATGATATTTTTTGAAACAAAAAAAAAAAGACAGGCCTGAAAATAGAAGATTTTGCTAAGAGAAAAAGACGAGACTAAGACTGTAGAAGATCTTCTCATACTGATGAGAATCTTAACTTTGTGGGGGACTAGAAAGAATAATGGTGGGGCTGTGGCCCTGCCCTAGCGGCCTTAGCCGGATTTAGAATTTAAGTTTTTTATGAGTTCAGCCCGTAAAATTTTTAGCATTAAACCGTTATAATTTTAAAGTTATAAATTTATATTGCTATACATTACAATATTAATGAATTTTTACGTATAAATTTTTGATCCGTGCCAAAATACTAGATTCCGTTGCATCCGTATACCGATATCATGCATCCGCCTCCGCTAGTGGCTGCCTCTTTGGCAACACATTTGAGAACGGGGTGTGGGCACATTCTTTTACTACTCCGTCCGTTTACCTGTACTTGCCTGCATGATTTTGCACGTCCTTTAAGAAATAACAAATAAAATACATAATTTATCATAATACCTATATTAATTGGTGTATAATTTTAATCAAAGGCGGACTTACTTTGTCTCTTGAGGGGTCATGGGACCTCATTAGTTTCAACAGAAACCATGTATATATATTTTTTATATATTTGTAAATACAGTTAGGACCCCTTAAATAATTTACGTGTGTCCCCAAACACAAAAGCTTGACCGGAGGAATGGTTGAGTAGAGTGTTTTAGTTTCCTCCCTTTAGTAGTTGACGTGGGTTCGAAACTCATATTTAGCTTTTACTCCTTTCTATAACATCAGTTTTTTCCCCCCTAAAATCTGTTTTAGTTTAATACTAGTATATACTTGTCAACTTAATTAATTTTATTCTCTTTGTAAATATCACCCTTCAAATCAAAAACTTCACATTACAACTTATTGCTCCACAATGAAAAAATATAAATATTTTCTGTCACAACCTTCTTCAACAATCACTTTAATAAAGTAGTGTGCATCGTCAACTCTGACTCCACGATAGCAACTGAGAGCTTGAGACTCTTCTTCAAATACTTGACTATTAATACACCCTTAATCTTGATTTTTTTGTGTAAGTTTTTGATAATTTTAAAGTTTGAACACCATTTTGATCATTGACTCCTTTTTAATTAAGAAAAAATTAAAACTTTTAAAGTTTGAAATAGGCTTAAATCAAACACCTTTCCTTCCCGTAGTACCTATTTTGCGAAAAATCTCTCTTCATTCGATGCCTTTTTTTTCTTTAGAACTTTTTTTTAATACTTAGATGATAAGTTATCGACCATAATTATTGAGTTTTTAAAGAGTTGCACGCCAAATTTTATCACTAGTAATTAGCGTCTAGGTGCAAGTCGAATTTTATCACTAGTAATTAACATAAAGTGGTGTCCCCGTAGCGTTCAAATTCTGGATACGCCTCTGGTCTTAATGAATTTAAAAAATAATTTGGAATAAGTAATTAATACTAAGAACAAAACAAGAAAAATAATTATTTCTCTCTTGATATGCAAAAAGTGTTAAGTAAAAATACAAATTTATTTTTAGATTACTTGACAATTAAAGTGAATGGAGGGAGTATATAGATAAATGACAAGAAAATACATGGTTTTGAGTACGACTTCATATCATTTTATATCTGAGTTGTGGGAGATTATATATGCTTATACACATTATGTGCCTACTATGTGTAGGAATGAGTTTAAAGGGAAGTTGGCAAAAATTAAATAATTTGATGCCAAAAAAAAAAAAAAAAGAATTGAGTGGCAAGAGCTGGTAGCGTGCCATAATTGGCACCTCACAGGAAAGGCAGGCACGCCATGGCCTTGAATATGGATCGCAACCAGTGAAGTATGACACTTTAACATCGTCCCCTACGCGAGAAAAAGGAATGAACCGGGAGTGCACCTTGGTGTCCCACGTCGTGCGACCCAACTTCCCTTTTCGAACTTTGGAGTATTAAGTTCTGTCCGTATAAACCCTAATTGATAAATATATCTTAACACATCCTTTTGGAAGGGAGAAATGTTGAGAAAGACAACACTTCAGGAAGCAAGCATACGCTAGGAGCAAAGAGGATGATTCAGCCACGAGTTTTTCCTTCTTTCTTCCTAGTTTCTATTGTTGGTTATGGGTCCTAGTATTGTATTCTGACATATTATTATGAGTTGCTAATTTGATTATCTAGAGTTTTGATGGAATCTCTTGGAGCATGACTTTTTGTTACATTTAATATAATTTTGCTGTTTGAAATTTCTACTTGCTCAACTACCTGTTCATTTTTGTTGGTTGAAGGACTCTAAATTGATTGTATCTATTTATGATATATTGCTTGTGAAAGAGTACATATTTAGGGGGTTGTTGAACAACGTCACTCCTAACGTGTAATGTGAGGAATCGATATGGCGAGTTTAAAGGTGGATTTAAAAATAACAAAATCTTGACGTGGTCATAGTGAGCGGTAAGATAGTGCCAGCTAGCATGCTTTGAGAGAATATATCTAGTAAATTATTGTAATTGATCGGTAAAGATTACGTCACCTGAAATGTTTACGACAGTAGAAAATACTTAGTCGAAATTATAGGAGACGTAGCGGAATAATTCCAATAATTAAAAAATTCATAACTCTAGGCCTCCTTAATCTTGTCTCCAACTTCATTCCTGTTAGTTGATAATTTACTGCTTTCTAAATATTTGTGAGTCACAATCTTTACAATTCAAATATTATATGAATTTGTTTTCTTAGTGATAAGTGATAACAACGATTGTGACAAAATTTTAATTCTCTGTGGGATTCGTCTTCAGACTTTTAATTCGGATTATATTTATATCGATTGCTTAATCCTTTTATAAGTCATAGTTGAACTTGATCATGTATTTACTTCAAACTACGTACAATAACAATCACGCTTTAGTTCTACAGTTGTTAGAATTGACCATAACAATTTTCAAAATTCTTTCCCTTCATTTGGATCCATTTTATTCTAATTCTTATACAATGAGTTTTATATATTTTCAACTCACATTCAAACTCTAAACATGCTTATGACTGGTGGCGGATCTAGAATTTTGTGCAAGTGAATTTAATCTTAAAAGTATATAATCTTTAGTCGTAAAATAAGTAGTTGTCAAGTGAGTTCAAATAAAATATTTATATAAAATTTATGCAGCTTTAATCCTAATTTATATACACTATTATTTTCTGATAAAACGGATTTATTTGAAACCACTTACCATCACGTGCGTCCGCCACTACTTATGACATGCATTCATTCAATGGATCCAAATATACTCGCACCAATATGACTAGTTTGGGGCATGCTACTACTTTATTTTACTAACAGAAGTGCAATTGAATTGATTTAATTATATATAAACCGCAATTCTTTCAAAATTATTTTTCCGAAATTGTATTTGACAAAATTATTTTTATAAAAAGTAGATTATGCAAGATTGGCGAAACAAACTTTGTCATTGCTTATAATTATTTCTTTAACAAGTTTGATCAAACACCTTAATTCCGTAATCATATTATTACTGTTTTTCGATTATTTTAGCCCAATAATACATAAGCGTACGAACATGATTGACAGCAACAATATAAAACTTTTATTTCATTGTGTTACATTTTTTTCTGCTAAATTAGTATAATTTCTGACATACTGCTGGTTTTTATTTGAGAAAACTTCTCTCAATTTAACTTTTGATCCACCTCATCTGCTGTAATTTTAACACTTTCAACCATCACAATGTCACACTTACAAATTCATACATACGAAAATCATTATTTATCAAGACCTTCTCTTGTATATTATTAAGCCCTCGTTTGGTCATAGTTTTTGTCAAATTTTTTCTAATTTTTTTTTTGGCAAATACCTGTTTATTTATAAATTTTATTCATATTTTGACAAATTTTTAAATCCCAAAACCCGAACTCCCAAAACCAGTTCAAGAGCTATTTTTGGCCCAACCACTTTTTCATCATTCATCTCACAGAGGTTTTTTCTTTCTCTATAAATAGAAAAAAAAATTCGTTAAAGTTGTTGTGTCAATTTGTGCATCCACCGCAAAGATAAAATTTGAAAGTAATTTGCTAAAATTTACTAGTATTTGTATAAATTTTCTTCAAATTTGTTTCGCTTATTTTGTATGAACTTTCTTCAAGTTTGTTTCGCTTGTTTTGTATAAATTTTCTTCATAGTTGTTGGATAATTTTTAAAATTAATGAGTATAACTCACATTTTATATTTAAAAGAAAAAAAAAAGTAAAATATTTTTTGAAAAATTATTTCCAAACAAATTATCATCTTCAAACTTTAACTTCATCCAAATCAAATATTTTAAAACAAATTTAAAAACCTATAGCTAAATACTAGCTAAATATATTTTATTTTTATTTGTGCAGCATTATTCCGAGGAAGTAAGGGTTGGGACTCGGGAGGTTTGGCGCAGTAGAGCCCCCCTGTATCGAAACGTGTCCTGGCAGAGGCACTTTTCCATCTATACGTCATTCTCATATAAATCATATGGGACCATATCTGGATTTCGCTTTTTTTTCTGGGATTGTCTCTCAACATGATTATTTTTTTTTCTGACTTTTATTGACCGGAAAATTTTAAAAAGAAAATAAATATTTTTGAAGGTAAACACGTCATAAATATTTATGTTATTATAAATAACCTCTTTAACGGTAAAATAAATATTTTAAATAAAAAGATATTTTTCGTTTTTTATAGATAGGCTAAACAGAAAGATATACTATTACGTAATTGAAATAGATTGTGCGATATAATAAGACAGGAGTAATAAAATATTAAATGAACATTTACTCCACTTTATTTATACTTTTAATGTTGGAAATCCCACCGACGCACGTGACTGGCGCTTATAGAAGTCAGATTTCACGTTATAGATCAAAAGCCCTAACACACGGCGCATAAGTCTTACGAATTTTCAAATCGATAATATCCTTAAAATGTTTAAAAATATTATGTTAAGAGATAATTAGAGTATGAAAACCACAAATTATAGTAAAACCTGTATAAAATTCGAAAAATAAATAAATTAGTTTACTAGTTATTATAACATATGTACATAATAATATTCTGTTACCAAATTAATTATAGAAGGAAATGTTATACGTCGTAAAGTTTGGTTTTGGGCCATAAAACTCGCCGGGCCGCCCTTGCATGGACTTTGTACTAACTACTGCTAGTTTGGAGACTAGGATCCATCTGGGAATCATGACAAAAATCTGTAGTATCTGGTCTAGTAGCACTATTACAAGCAGTATTACAAGCATTAGGGCAAAAAGGGTTTTGGTGTACAAGGGGGTTGGGGTAACAAACTATGCTTAACTAGTCTTTCTCTTGCACTTCATGCTTGATCTGCCATAAACTCCTCTAGAGCAAAAGGTGGAGTTTTGTCAAAAATTTGAGTGTTGCTTCCATTAGGTAACTTGGAACCAAATTTTGCTAAAGTATCAGCGACCATATTCGTCTCCCTGTAAGTATGGCTAATGATGGGATCACCCAGTAGCCTGAGTAACAAACTGCAATCATGAATTAAATGAGTATAATGTGGGTTATCTTTTTTTAGTAATGTGGTTACCTTTTTGGCATCAATATTGATTTCAAGCGGTTGATAGCCGTATTACAGTGATAGGCGTAGACTATAAAGTAAGGCTGTAAGTTCTGTCTGGATGCTATTGGCATTTGCAATGTTACCAGAATAACCTATTGTCCATGCTCCAGTGTACGATCGTATAACTCCACCAATACCATTGGCACCTATTTTTTGAGAAGCTGCCCCGTCAGTGTTTAGTATATAGTAATTTGGCGTTGGGGGTTCCATTTGACGTATAGGGGTGTTAAAGGATTGCATGATGGTGTTGCGTTTGAGAGGAAGTAAAATTCTGATGCACGTTGTATTATGTTATAGTAGTTTGGAGGATCTTTACGGTTGTTGGATATATTATTGTTTTGGCTGAGCCAAATACCCCATAGTATGAACGGTATAAGAGTGGTGAGAGAAATATTGTATGGAGTGGTTTTGGGTAGTTTCTTAATGAGGTGAGAAATTTGTTCGAAAAAATGGGTGTGTGATTGTCTTAGGTGGTGTGTATAGTTGTGGACACATAATTGGTTGGCAGTCTTTGATGGCTACATAGCCAGAGAAAATGTGTTAATTTAGGCAGCAAATGGAGTTTTCATAAGAGTCCGGAACCCAATTAGGCTAAAATAAGACAAATAGAACAAAAATAAGTCAAAAAAAAAAGATAGGACCAAACTATGTATAACGCCACACTATGTGGCGCTATACACTAACGGTAACTATGCCGTTAGTGTATAGCGCCACATAGTGTGGCGTTATACATACTCAAATTTTTGACAGGGTATAAAGCCATAGTGCCCGCGTTATACATCTTTTCTGTATAGCTCCTTGTACTGTGGCGCTATACCTGCTTCCTGGGCCCACCAGTAATTCAAAAAGCGTATAGTGCTTACTTCTTTGGCGCTATACAATTAAAAAAAAAAAAATCTCCGGCCAGCCATTCTATATAAAGCGGTTAGAATTGCATTACATTGAATCACAAAAAAATTTCAACTCTTGATCAAACGTTTATTGTTTTTAAAATTCTCAAGAACTTTTTTTATTATGTCTGAAGAGCGTAGAATAAGAGTTTCATTATATTGGGGGGGTGAGGTTGTGATGGAGAATAACTCTGTGGGCTACAATTTACCTGCTCAGTGTCATGTTAAATTGCCACTAACCATGGAGTACGATAAATTGATATCGTTGTTATGCAAAAAAATGGGTGTGAGCAAACGTTCTTTGTTACTTAAAGTAAGCGGACGATATCCGTATTCCGTCACTCCGCAAGGGGTTGCTTTTTACTCGGAGTTTAACATCGACGATGATGAAACTTTGAGTGATTTTCTGAGGACTCCGGATGAATGTCGGGAATTTCTTTTAATCACAATGTTGGAGATGTACGTGAAGGTTGTAGACGTTCCAAAAAACGAGGTTGTGCGTAGTAGAGATACCCCCCAGTCATCGGGTGGTTATTCTGGAGCAGTTTTTGCCGGACAGGTTCCGGATGAAAGACTTTTCTTTGATTTAAACTTATCACCGCCGGGGAATGAGGAGGGAGAAAATAATTTCTATCCTGCTTTCCAACATTCACAAGACGAGTGGTAAATTTATGCTGTGATTTCTGTTAATTATGTATATTTTTAGTGTATTGAATTTGTATTAACGCTCATATATTGAATAGGGGGTACCGACCGGATATGAATTTTACAAGTGGCCCATCCGGTAGTCATCACCCAATTGAAAATGCCCATCATGGAATTTCATCACATTACGACTTGTAAGTCAGTTATATAGCTATATGAAAAGTATTTATTAATTTCAGTAGCTTATATTTTTTTTTTGGTTGTGCAGTGAAAACGAGCAAGTTGAACCACCCGTACTCACTCAATTTCCCGAAAATGACGTATTACATATGGATCTGGCTGATGCACAGAGTGAGGAACATAATAGTGATTACGACAACAATGTCGATGAATCCGGAGACGAGACACCCTTTCCTCGTGAGGATGGTGATGATGAGGATGAGGGGGAAGGACCAGATTTGAAGAGACCCCCACCTAGACGAAGAGTGTACGAGTCCGAAGTGTCGTTTCATTCAAGGGAGATTCCTTACATTGATAAGTTGCCAAGCGTGCGGGATGTGGAAGCTCTCACAAGGGATTTTGATGAAATCCGGGCAGCAATGTGGGATGAGTCTAGACCAACGGTGCTTGCAAAGGGGATGCTTTTCCCCGATAAAGCGCGCGTAAGCATGGCTTGTAAAATGAACAACGTAAAAGAGTGTCGTGAGATGCAGGTAATGGACTCAAGTTCAGATGTATATAAGGTTGTTTGCCGCGGGTGGTTTTGGCCATGTCCTTGGATGTTGCGTGCGTCCAAGAAGAAGACAATTTTGGCCATGTCCTTGGATGTTGCGTGCGTCCAAGAAGAAGACAGGTATGTGAAAAGTGGGTAAATACATTCCCATCCACACATGTGAAATGGACACATTCAACGGTAATCACTTCAACNAGAAGCTTGAGCGGAGTTCGGGAATACACAGAATACATATTCAATTACGTTTTTTGGGCGTTTAAGTCAGCAATTGATGGTTTTTCGCATTGCCGGCCCGTAATATCCATAGACGGAACTCATATCTATGGAAAGTACGATATCAAGCTTTTGATAGCCGTGGCAGTGGATGCTAATGGCCAGATATTTCCTCTGGCTTTTGCTGTATGTGCCAATGAAAGCACAGAGACGTGGACGTTGTTTTTGAACCACCTAAAAGAGCACGTTGTGAAACAACGTTCAGGTATTTGTCTAACATCTTATCGTCATGGTGGTATATTAAGTTCTGCAAACAACTTGCCTGCATGGCAAGAGCCTTATGCGTACCACCGTTACTGTGTGAGGCAGTTTAAGGCCAATTTCTAGAAGGTATATCCCAATAAGGATCTACATGATTTGATGCAGATGGCAGCAACGGACCACCAACAACACAAATTCCGGAGACATATGGAATCTATTAGGCAAGAAGACGAGGCAGCCTATTGTTGGCTAATGCGACATAACCCTGAAAAGTGGAATTTGCATGCGGATGGTGGCAGATGATGGGGAGTTCTTACTACAAACGTGTCAGAGTCCTTCAACGGGTTATTGAAGTCAGCAAAAAGGATTGCCTGTCACAGCCATGGTGCGAATGTCGTTCAAGCAGATGGCGGAGAGGTTTGTTGAACGGTCTGCAGCTGCAACTGAATTGATGGAAAGGGGTGTTGAATTCATGCCAGTGCCGATGCAGAGATTTGAGAAATACAGACGGCGAGCACATTGGCATTCATTTTTGCAATATGATAACGAAAGAAATGTTTTTGAAGTTCGCACCGCTATCCATCAAAATCGGGGGAATAACGTACATACTGTAAATGAATCATCAAGGTTATGCTCTTGTGGGAAATGGTCCATATACCACATGCCTTGCTCACATGCCATCAAGTGCTTTCAACGTATTAGTTTTGGGGAGACCAACTATGTTGATCAACAATATAGTGTTGCCAATTACGTAAACACTTATAGTGGTCAGTTGCATCCAGTGGGTGCTGAGCATTATTGGCCTCCGGAACCATTTAAAATGGTGTGTAACAAGTCATATTTGCGTAAAATACAGGTGCAGAAGAGAACGCGCATACGGAACCAAATGGATGTTAGTGATACCGTTTATGCGCGCAAATGTGGTATATGCTCGCAAACAGGACACGACCGTCGAAAATGTCCTTCAGGTGGTTTGGGTGGCAATACTAATCAAGCTCGTGGTGGGTGTTCTTCTAGTG
>ML402754.1:19318-36727 GCA_005239525.1 Nicotiana knightiana
GGGGACCAAATGAAGAAGAAGAAGATTAAAAAATAGGGGAAGAAGGAGGATGGGGACTCTCTTAAACACGGCGACACATTTCCCTAAAAAAATAGGTATAACGCCATACTTTATGGCGTTATACCCTGTCTGTCAGATTTAAGTATGTATAACGCCACACTATGTGTCGCTATACACTAACGGTAACTGTGCCGTTAGTGTATAGCGCCACATAGTGTGGCGTTATACATACTTCCGTCCTATCTTTTTTTTTGGACTTATTTTTGTTCTATTTGTCCAATTTTACCTAATTGGGTTCCGGACTCGTTTTCATAACCAGGTATATGGGTAGGTTGCTTGTGGTATTAGTGTGTTGTAACATGATTTAATGGTAAAATTACCTGAGGGTGTTAGTCCCCAGATGAGTGTGCCTGGTAGCCTTTGGGAGAGGGACAAATGTATACTATGAATCCTATGGAGGATGTATGAGGGCATGTCAAAGGGGATAAGGGAGAGGTTCAGGCTAGCATTTTTAATGTAATTGCTCACAGTATTATGTTGAGCTGATTGTGGCAGTGGTCCCATTATAAGAGATCATAAGGATGTACCTGTTGAGATCCAATGATCATGCCAAAAATTGATGTGGTGACCATTGGTAATGATCTATTTGGTACCCAAGGTACATTAGTTCCATCCTTTAATGATATTTTTCCATGTAAAGGATGTAGATTTGGAGTTTAGATATTTGGATAGGAGGACGGAAGCCCATAGTGTGGAGGGATTTTTGAATAATCGCCAGGCTAGGCTTGCGAGTGTGGCTTTATTTTTGATGGTTAAATTTTGGATTTCAAGACCACCCTTGTCTTTAGGCATGGTAATTGTTGACCATTTAAGAAAATGAAGTCATTTTTTCTGTGACGTCGATCCCCAACATGTGTTTAAAGGAGAATTTCAACTTTTGTTTAAAAAATAAAATCGATTACAAGTATGCGACTGACGGTGTTTAATTGGTAATTGTGCTATGATGGAACCTAACTTGACCCACTAGGTAAGCCAATTAACAAAGAAACCAACCAAATAAACTTATAGAAAATATAATTAGGATTTATCTGAACTTTTACAAATTTTCCCAAGAACTGGTAGTACGAAATCATGAGCTTCTAAGACTTTGAATAAACAAAGCTGGTATGAATAAATACACATTCTGTTTGAAAACTACATGAACAGATCAATAATGTCTAAAACTACCAAGGACAAGTGGCAACTTCTATACAGAATACACGAACATCTTCACGGTTATCCCTTAACTTCTTCAGCAGCTTCGCGCCAATAGTCCGCACAGAGCGTGCAGAAGTGCAGTATCAGTACAACCGACCCCATGTACTGGTAAGTATCTTGACTAACTCCGTCGAAGTAGTGACGAGATTTTTAGTTAAAATTTACTCATTAGTAAACACTATAATGTAAACTAGCAACAAGACTAAAAGACAAAATAATAGAATCAAGTACACAATGCGGCTGTAACAGGAAATAAAAGAGTATCAGAAATCATCACAATTTAACAGTTTCCAACATCTCAACCGGCCCTTTCCGTAGAACGAAAGCCCACGAACCACGACAATCACCTCATATACTTCCATAGTGTGATAAAGTACTCAAGATATAAAGTCTAACGGCACTGAATCACCCTTCGTGCATTTATCTCATCCTCACAATACATGCGTAAAACAGTACCAACCAAATGATAGAAATACCGACAAGAATGGCAAGGAAGGGAATATGCAAGCAGTAATAATAAACGAGAATGTACAGAAGAACATCAGTAACAGACTAAGCAGAGAGCACAGAGGTAATGACCACAAATAGGAAACATGATTATAATTTCAACTAACTAGAATGATGGAGGCCTAAGTACAAATATAGAAAACAAGAAGGAAAACACATGATCTTCACAAGTTAACAAGTAAGGACATGAAGGACTAGCATAGTGGAAGGCTTACACTAATGTGCAACAGGATAAGTACAACATGCGTATAATTATAAAAACAGAAAATAGGCATGACATATGCAGGTTAAGCAAGTAAAAGACATGGAAAACACAACAACAAGTGAGATAGAGGTCATATACGGGACAATAATAACATATCACACAAAATATATAATGGCGACAATGACAACTCAAGGTAAAGGCAGAAATGTATATACGAAAAATAAATATCACATTATAATGCATGTCCCTCATCCTCACATGCACGGAAACACCCTTCGTGCTATGACCTCATAATAGTAAAGGCATAACAATATAAATGAAATGGCACGCTATCACCCTTCGTGCTTTACGCTCTTCCCTCACATGATAATGTATATGAAATGGCACGACATCACCCTTCGTGCTTTATACTCTTCCTCACATGATGTCACGACCCCAAACCACAACTGGCCGTGATGGCGCCTATCGTGATACTAGGCTAGCCAATTTACTGAAAATAATGACATGATTTTTCCACTTAATACATCAAATATCCGAATTTTCGTAATAATTCTGTTTCTTAAGCATTTCAAATACAATAAAAAAAATTGATTAGAACCTCTAGGCACAGTCCCAACATCCGGAGTCAACCGTCATGAGCATCTAAGAGATGATACAATCTAATACAAATCCTCTACTACAACAAGTCTGGGAAAGTAAAATACAAATGATAGAGTAGGAAGGAGAAATAGTAGGCTGCAGACGCCGAGCAGCTAGCTCACAATCTCCGAGCAATGCTCCAAATGGTGTAGCTCAACTATCGCTATACCCCAGTACCTGAATCTGCACACAAGGTGCAGGGAGTAACGTGAGTACGCCAACTCAGTAAGTAACCAAAGTATCTAAAAACATATGTGTAGTGACGAGCATTTATAAATCATGTACATATAATAAGTGACTGTGGAAATAAGTAAATCAAGTCAGGAATTTACATTTTTGAGTATTTCATAAAACTCCAGTTTTCATTTAAAAATCTCGTATAAAAACATTTATCCAATATTTATCATTAGAGGCTCAGTGTAAAGAAGAGTGAAAAATAGCAGTTTCATAAAATATAAGCCCCTCGGGCACAATATCACTCATAATAAAGCCTCTCGGGCAAGCCTCTCAGTCATTGTGACTCTACTCTCATAAGTCAATGCTCACACTCAGTATTCTCACTCATCAGGTACCATATAACATACTGTTGCGGCGTGCAGCCCGCTCCAATACGTATTTATATACATATATATATATATATATATATATATATATATATTGCTGCGGTGCGCAGCCCGATCCATATATAATGTATATTGATGCGGCGTGCAGCCCGATCCATATAATAGTCGACTGCGCTCACTGGGGGTGTACAGACTCCTGGAGAGGCTCCTTCAGCCCAAGCGCTATATTGTTGCGGCGTGCAGCCCGATCCAATGTATATATTGTTGTGGTGTGCAGCTCGATCCAATATATATATTGCTGCGGCGTGCAGCCCAATCCATATATAATGTATATTTTTGCGGCGTGCAGCCCGATCCACATATACTACATATATTTTGTTGTGGCGTGCAACCCGATCCATACATAATGTATATATTACTGCGGCGTGCATCCCGGTCCATATGTAATATATAACATATATATTGATGTGGCGTGCAGCCCGATCCTCTCATACTCGGCTCTCGGCCTCATTAAATATATATTCATAACTATCCTCACATATGCGGCCCTTGGCCTCATTACATATATATTCATAACTATCCTCAGATACTCGGCTCTCGGCCTCATTACTTATATATTAATAACTATCCTCACATACTCGGCCTTTGGCCTCATTATATTTATATATTCATAACTATCCTCACATACTCGGCTCTCGGCCTCATTACATATATATTGCTGCGGCGTGCATCCCGATCCATAACTATCCTCACATACTCGCTCTTGGCCTCACTCAGTCATTCTCACAAGCCACTCGGATAATTCATCTCAACTCACGGAACTCAGCCCAAATTACTTCTCAGAGTTTCAAAACTGTGTGATAACAGTGAAAATAACAACAAGTAGAAAACATGACTCGGTTCATAATTGTTCTATCAGGATAGTGTAAGAATAGTGTAAAAGTACCTCTGAGGGTCTAAACAGGCCGGCACAAGGCCCCAAACATGGCTCACAGCCCATAAACAAGTATAAATTTCCAAAAATACAGGATATCGTAAGATTTCAAATCGAATATGCGGCTTAATAGTCGCTACGGGACGAACCAAGTTTCAATCGCTATCGGTGCACGCCCATACGCTCGTCACCTAGCTTGTGTGTCACCTCATTTACCAAAACAATATCAAATACCGGGGTTTCTTACCCTCAGGTTTAGAGTTAATATTGTTACTATACCTAAAAACAGCCCAAAAGCTACTCAATGCTCCGAATCTAACAAAAATCAGATTAACATCATAAATATACGCTAACGGAACAAAACCCAATCGAAAGATATAAATTAACACAAATTTTCAAAATTCGGCCAAATCCGAGCCCCGGGCCCACGTCTTGGAATCCGATAAAATTACATCACAAGAATCATTATCTCCCATGCAAAAATGGAAGAAATGCCCAAAATTTCGCGGAGGTACTCATTTATACTTCCTGCCTAGTTAATCCGCACTTGCGGACCATTTTTCGCACTTGCAGACCCGCACATGCGGTCCCATGTGCGCACCTGTGAAATCCCACTAAACGTCCAAACTCCGCACCTGCGAGTCCTTTTCCGCACCTGCGGCTTCCTCCAGCCTGGCCTTTTCTCGCACCTGCGCAATAACCTTCGCACCTGCGGCTCCCGATCTGCAAGTGCGGCCACACCAGCAAAAAGACACTAGCAACAATTTTGCTTCAATTTCCTAAGTCCAACCTCCGTTAACCATCCGAAATCAATCTCGAGCCCCTCGGGGCCCCAACCAAACATACCAACACATCCCACAACCTCATTCTAACTTATTCAAGCCTTCGAAACACCAAAAACAACGCAAAAACACCAAAATCACATCAAATTCAAGCCTATGAACTTTGAAACTTCTAAATTTCGCCAATAATGCCGAAACCATCCAAAACACATCCGATTGACCTGAAAATTTGTACACATATCCAAAATGACATTACGAACCTGCTCCAACTATCGGAATTCCATTCCGACCTCGATAGCCTATTTTCCACTGCCGACCAGAAATCGCCAAAAACTAACTTTCGCCATTCAAGCCTAATTCTACACCGGACATCAAAACCACATTCAAAACACACTTCTAAGTCCCAAATCGCCCAACGAAGCTATCCGAACCATAAAATCTGCATTCCGAGGTTGTTTACCAAATAGTCAACTCCTGATTGACTCTTCCACTATTTAACCAAGATAATAGACTATGTGTCTCATTTCTCTCCAAAAATCACTCCGACCCGAGCCAACCAATCTAACATAACGTAATGAAGCCGAACCGCATATAACGAACCAGAAACGGGGAAAATGGGGCTAAACTTCTCGGAACGACCAGCCAGGTCGTTACATCCTCCCCTACTTAAACATAGGTTCGTCCTCGAACCTGCTAAGAGTTGTTCTCCGACACCATCGAACTGCCGCGTAGCCTACCATGCACATAATGGGGGGTGATTCCATGTCACCCTATCCCATATAGGTCCAATAGCACAACACAGTTGAAATGTCGAAATCCAACCTGACCCATAAACTTAGAACCAAATTTCCACTTCTGAAGTAATATACAAGATCAAAATTTCACAACTATAAACTGAACAAGTCTGAACATGATGAAAAAAACCATATACACACCCTAGATGAAACCACATAATACACCGCATGACTCAAACACCCATAGTGATAACTCCCAATCACAATTGCTGCTCAGAATAACCCAATACCGGTACATAACCTCTTATCAAGAAGTGCCTCGCTCTAACACTTTCATATACTGCCGATGATGAAAGAAACACATAGTAACTAGCAACCATTTGTCCGATCAGTCAGATATTAAGCTCCCCCCTTCCCAAACAGGAAGTATAGCACATTTCTTAGCCGACTCCCGATATTTATCCTTCCAACAATGATGTAGACAATTTATACAATATTCATTCCAGGTCCAATGACCTCTTCTCATCTAACATGACCACTCTGATGACATAACACATCGATGAAATTCGAAGCCATAACCTGTGCAACTCGTGCATTCAATAGCAACATCCCCAAGTAATCAAATTATATGAAAGATTCACACCGGAGGATTACCCTGCCATTAACGATTACTATCACAACATTATGCTGAAAGCCTGGCACACATCGCAAAAATCAATACACACAAATCCAATACCAAAGATCATACCCCTACATAATCTCCCTACACTGCGTGATCTCAACCAAACGCTGGTCCACATGAAATACTACAAGCCACCTGGCTCAAAATCAATAACCACTCGAACTTCGACATCAAGTACTCAAGGTGCATTGCCACAACCACGGGGAAATCGGACAATACCATGCCACACGAATCAGAAAGAACATAACCAGTACGTCTCGATCCCGCAATAATCAATACTTAACTTACTCAAATCTAGCTATAAAGCCCGATTAGAACCGCATCATGTGTGAATATAACCAATAATCACCGCTCCCCGCAACACCTAAGGGTAACTCATACACCACTCCGGAACATGAATAAACTCAATCACAATCGAATGATACATTCCTCAACAATAGAAATTCGGAGCCAACAATTTCGACCCGGTGCAGAACAACACCCATACATTTTGACCAATAACCCTGAATCAACTCTGGTCACTCCCAACAGATAGATAACATCACCGAAAAGTTCAAAATGACTGAATCATGGTACATACTAACATCTGACTAGCTTTCTCGCATCTTCACAGTTCACTATCACAAAATAACCTGTTTATGAGAACTCTCAGTCTCGAAGTCACGAAGCGCACCAATTACTATATCTGATCTGAACTCCACCGCTTGAACACATAACACATCCCTAATACTCAATCATTACATGAGGGATACCCCTATAATTCTTCCGTGTTACAAAGCAACCTTGAATATCAACAGTCAATCCAACAAGAGAGGCCCGAAATACCAATGAAGTACCCTTAATACAACACTTTGCCGTTTATGAAATGTATACCCACATCAAGTCGCACCAATTAGTGATATCATCTACATAGTCATCTGAAATTGCCCATGCTGCCTAAGAATTTATGACCTTCCTTCTAGAACCGAACCGTGACCTCACACATGCAGATCTCAACTCTTCACAACATACTGCATATACCCTGCCATCCTATGATAAATATGAGAACTTCATAATCCCTTACGAGCCATAAGAAACTACGTACTCAACTAGCCAAGAAATTTTCATTTGATCCCATCTAATGAGGAAAATCTCTATACACCACAGGCTCCTCATGCTAGTAGAAGATATACATCTCTAACAGTGGCAGAAACCATCAAGAACTCTCCGAGTCCTATTTGTACGGCACCAAACCGTCAGGACTGAATCCTTCCAACTCAACCAAGCTACGCAGGTCACCAAAATCCAAGAGTATTGCCAAGAAACACATGTAAAAACTCATTACCTTCACCTTCTTGATACTGATATGTAGAGTCCATGATAATGTAGAAATGCCATAAGTCCTGACACCCTCCAACGTAAATCTCAATTACACAGACCAATTAGACAAAATCGACCTGGCATGTTTGCACACTAACATACTAGGAAAATAATCCACTCATTTGAAGCCACAAGCAAGTTCATACACTGCACATACTACACCTTTTACAATTTCCACTCAATCATTCAATAGAACCCAATAGAGTACATTACAACCTATATCGAAGGAATTTTCATTACTCGAGTCATTCCCAGACCCCACATCTGCAGATCATAACTGATTTACCAATATACCTCGAACTGAAACCAATACAACACATAATCGTATAATAAACTTATATCAACAGACTCCCCCACTTGGCTCAAAGGCAACGATCAAGACAAATAATAACTCACAATGCCCATAATAACACAACCCGTCTAACATCTCAAGTCATCTGCAACTCTCGCATTCACCATTGTAATAGTCATGCCAACTTCTCCAAGACATCTAAACTCAATTACAACATATATCATTTACTGGTAGAAGAGAACTTACTACAGAACAACATAGGGATTACATACTCCAGGACAACCCGCAGGAGATACCCCTGCCGGCTTAGCCTCAAACTGATATCTCTCTCTACACTTCCGAAGATCATAACTATCACGCAATCACTACACCCTTATGCATCTAAACACAAACAACGCCTACCCTCGAGGCATCACAATATGCAGTATAAGAACCTGAAGATGATGGCAGAACTAACACTTCAAAAATTTTGCATACAATCTCTTCTCCCTCAAGGTCTGAACAAAAACTCTCAAATGCTGCTCATGATCCTCCCGAGATCGGGAATATACCACGATATCGTCAACAAACACGATGACGAAAGAATCCAGATAAGGCCAGAATACACTGTTAATCAAATACACGAACTCTACTGGGGCAATGATTGGCCCAAAAGACATCACCAGGAACTCATAACTCAACATAAAGATCCACTTCGCTCCAAAACTAAACAACATGAGAAGTCTTCCAATACACTCACAACTCGAAGCCATATACCAAGTCGAGACAGAAATCAAACACTCCATAGTCCTTGCCACATTCTCAGCCACTCCTTTTGTCACAAATCACAGTCTGAACACATCTAACCATCAGATCACACTCACCACATAGGCATCCAGCCACAAAGTCCCATCAATAAGGACATCAACGGACATATAAGTCCCCAAATACATGTGCCAAGACACGAAATCTCAGCACTCAAGCCACATAATGAATCCGGCCTCAAGTCCTCCAGACTGGACCATTACCAACATGCCACAATCACATCTCATCCATGGAAGTCACAAGCCGTCGATGCACATCTGATACCAAGCGCTCTCGGGCGCGTTCAAATACATGGAAGGAATTCAAGAGTTACTCTCTTGTCTAAATAAAATGGATTCGCACGACAAGAATTCAAGAATATGGTATTTTCCTAAGAGTTCTGCAGCCTCTCGAAGATAAGTACAAACGTCTCCGTACCGGTCCGCAAGACTATACTAAACCTGATCATGATCGTTGAGTCCTATATAACCTAGCGCTCTGATACCAACTTTTCACGATCCCAAACCACAACTGGCCGTGATGGCGCCTATCGTGATACTAGGCTAGCCAATTTACTGAAAATAATGAAATGATTTTTCCACTTAATACATCAAATATCCGAATTTTCATAATAATTCTGTTTCTTAAGCATTTCAAATACAATAAAAAAAATGATTAGAACCTCTAAGCACAGTCCCAACATCCAGAGTCAACCGTCATGAGTATCTAAGAGATAATACAGTCTAATACAAATCCTCTACTACAACAAGTCTAGGAAGTAAAGTACAAATAATAGAGTAGGAAGGATAAAGAGTAGGCTGCGGACGCCGAGCAGCTACCTCACAATCTCCGAACAATGCTCCAAATGGGGTAGCTCAATTATCGCTCTGCCTCAGTACCTGAATCTGCAGACAAGGTGCAGGGAGTAGCGTGAGTACACCAACTCAGTAAGTAACCAAAGTATCTAAAAACATGAGTGTAGTGGCGAGCATTTATAAATCATGTACATATAATAAGTGACTGTGGAAATAAGTAAATCAAG
Organism: Nicotiana knightiana; assembly: GCA_005239525.1. Taxonomy (NCBI): domain Eukaryota; kingdom Viridiplantae; phylum Streptophyta; class Magnoliopsida; order Solanales; family Solanaceae; genus Nicotiana; species Nicotiana knightiana. The sequence continues at coordinate 29,098 of ML402754.1, forward strand.
TCAGGAATTTACATTTCCGAGTATTTCATAAAACTCCAGTTTCCATTTTAAAATCTCGTACAAAAACATTTTTCCAACATTTATCATTAGAGGCTCAGTGTAAAGAAGAGTGAAAAACAGTAGTTTCATATAAGCCCCTCGGGCAGAGTATCACTCACAATAAAGCCTCTCGGACAAGCCTCTCAATCACTCGTGACTCTACTCTCATAAGTCAATGCTCACACTCAGCACTCTCACTCATCAGGTACCATATAACATATTGTTGCAGCGTGCAGCCCGCTCCAATACGTATATATATATATATATATATATATATATATATTGCTGCGGCGCGCAACCCGAACCATATATAATGTATATTGCTGCGGCGTGCAGCACGATCCATATAACATACGCTGCGGCGTGCAGCCCGCTCCATATAACATACGCTGCGGCGTGCATCACGATCCATATAATAGTCGACTGCGCCCACTGGGGGTGTACGGACTCCTGGAGGGGCTCCTTCAGCCTAAGCGCTATATTGCTGAGGTGTGCAGCCCGCTCGAAAGTATATATTGCTGCGGCGTGCAGCCCGATCCAATGTATATATTGTTGCGGCGTGCAGCCCGATCCATATATAATGTATATTGATGCGGCGTGCAGCCCGATCCACATATACTACATATACATTGTTGCGTCATGCAGCCCGATCCATACATAATGTATATATTGATGCGGCGTGCAGCCCGATCCACATATACTACATATACATTGTTGCGTCATCCATATGTAATATATAACATATATATTGCTGCGGCGTGCAACCCGATCCGTAACTGTCCTCTCATACTCGGCTCTCGACCTCATTACATATATATTCATAACTATCCTCACATATTCGGCCCTTGGCCTCATTACATATATATTCATAACTATCCTCAGATACTCGGCTCTCGGCCTCATTACTTATATATTCATAACTATACTCACATACTCGGCCCTTGGCCTCATTACATATATATTCATAACTATCCTCACATACTTGGCTCTCGACCTCATTACATATATATTGCTGCAGCGTGCAGCTCGATCCATAACTATCCTCACATATTCGGCTCTTGGCCTCACTCAGTCATCCTCACAAGCCACTCGAGCAATTCATCTCAACTCACAGAACTCAGCCCAAATTACTTCTCAGAGTTTTAAAACCGTGTGATACAGTGAAAATAACAACAAGTAGAAAACATGACTGAGTTCACAATTGTTCTATCAGGATAGTGTAAGAATAGTGTAAAAGTACCTCTAAGGGTCTAAACAGGTCGGCACAAGGCCCCAAACATGGCTCACAGCCCATAAACAAGTATAAATTTTCAAAAATACAGGATATCGTAAGATTTCAAATTGAATACGCGGCTTAATAATCGCTACGGGACGGACCAAGTCTCAATCCCTATTAGTGCACACCCACACGCTCGTAACTTAGCATGTGCGTCACCTCATTTACCAAAACAATATCAAACCGAGGTTTCTTACCCCTCAGGTTTAGAGTTACAATTGTTACTTACCTAAAAACAACCCAAAAGCTTCTCCGCGATGCGCTTGCCCCTCGAATTGGCTCCCACATTCTCCGAATCTAACAAAAATCAGATTAACATCATCAATATAAGCTAACGGAACAAAACCCAATCGAAAGATATAAATTTTAACATAAATTTTTGAAATTCAGCCAAATCTGAGCCCCGGGCCCACGTCTCGGAATCCGATAAAAATTACATCACAAGAATCCTTAACCTCCCACGAGTTTTTACATACCAAGAACATTAAATCAAACAACAATTGCCAACTCAAATTACCAAAAGAACTTCCAAAAAATTTTTCCTCCCATTTTTTCCAACTTTTCTACTTTAATTCCTCAAAGCCCAAGCCTAATCCATCACAAAATAACATAGAAACGGGCTTTTAATCCGGGAAGCTTACCTCGACTGAAGACTCTAGAATTCCTCCTTCAATTTGCTCCTAAACTAGCTCAATCCCCATGCAAAAATGGAAGAAATGCCCAAAGTTTCGCGGAGGCACTCATTTATACTTCCTGCCCAGTTAATCCGCACCTGCAGACCATTTTTCGCACCTGCGTACCCGCACCTGCGGTCCCAGGTGCGCACCTGCGAAATCCCACTAAACGTCCAAACTCCGCACCTGCGTCTTCGCAGGTGCGACCCATGCCTCGCACCTGCGGCTTCCTCCATCCTGGCCTCTTCTCGCACCTGCACAATAACCTTCGCACCTGCGGCCATCGCACCTACGGCTCCCGATCCACAAGTGCGGCCACACCAGCAAAAAGACACCAGCAGCAATTTTGCTGCAATTTCCTAAGTTCAACCCTTTGTTAACCATCCAAAATCAATTCCGAGCCCCTCGGGGCCCCAACCAAACATACCAACACATCTCATAACCTCTTTCGAACTTAGTCGAGCCTTTGAAACACAAAAAACAACGCAAAAACACCAAAATCATATCGAATTCAAGCCTATGAACTTTGAAACTTCTAAATTCCGCCAATAATGCCGAAACCATCCAAAACACATCCGATTGACCTGAAAATTTGCACACATATCCAAAATGACATTACAAACCTGCTCCAACTGTCGAATTCCATTCCGACCTTGATAGCCTATTTTCCACTGCTGACCGGAAATTACCAAAAACTAACTTTCGCCAATTCAAGACTAATTCTACACCGGACATCAAATTCACATTCCGAACACACTCCTAAGTCCCAAATCACCCATCGAATCTATCCGAACCATAAAATCCGCATTCCGAGGTCGTTTACCAAATAGTCAACTTCTGGTTGACTTTTCCATTATTGAACTAAGATAAGAGACTAAGTGTCTTATTTCTCTCCAAAAATCGATCCGACCCAAGTCAACCAATCTAACACAACGTAATGAAGTTGGACCGCATATAATGAAGTAGAAACAGGGAAAAATGGGGCTAAATTTCTTGGAACGATCGACTGGGTCGTTACACATGATAACGTATATAAAATGACACGACATCACCCTTCGTGCTTTACACTCTTCCTCACATGATAATGATATAAAAAATGGCACGACATCATCCTTCGTGCTTTACACTCTTCCTCACATGCTAATGAATATAAACAATGGCATGGCATCACCCTTCGTGCTTTACACTCTTCCTCACATGATAATGAATATAAACAATGGCACAGAATCACCCTTCGTGCTTTACACACTTCCTCACCAAACATATAAATTTCAATAAGTTAGCCAAGTAGGAAGAATAAATAACATCAAGGAGAGTGTCAAACGAATATTCTACACAAATTCTCAATCAGTACTTTCCAAACTAACCATAATTAAATGAATGCTCAAGGCTATATAATTCAAGTACTTCCACAATTCCCATGATTTATCAACAACACAAGCATGTAATCTAGCACCTCAAAATATAAACCATAACAACATATTAATGACTATGCATAGGGATGTACGAATTCGACACATCAATGTATTCTAAGAATTTCCATCAAATTGATTAAGTTATATTAGGCTAAGTCTTGATTACTACATTTTAGACTACGTTCTTAATATCGGTAAAACAGGTAAGGCATGAATCAAGGAAATTACAAAATTCTACAAAACACAATTATAGCACAATCTACCCCGAGCATGGTTAACCCCGACACATACATATATGCTCGTCACCTCATATATGTATCACCCCCGCATGTAGAAAGCAATTACAAATAGGAGGAAAAACTCCCTCAACAAAGCTAGGCAAAACACTTACCTCGAACAAGTCAATTACAATACCGAGCAAGCCAAGCGATGCTCCAAAAATGCCATCACGCGCGTAGACCTCTGAACATCTCAAAACTAGCCAAAATAAACTCAAATACATTAATTAAAACCCAAGAAAATAATTCTAAATGATAAAGATCGAATCCTAAATCAAATCCCAAATCTTTCCAAAAATACACTCGGGCCCATGCCTCGGAACCCGATAAAGCTCACAATATCCGACAACCCATTCAATTACGAATTTAACCATACTAGTTTCACTCAATTCCGACTCCAAATCGATGTTCAAAACTCAAAAATTCATATTATGAAACTTTAGACAAAAATCCCCAAATTTCATTTTGAAATCATCAATCAAATCCTAAAAACGAAGATGGATTCATGAAATATAACCAAAACCGAGTAGAGAACACTTACCCCAATCCATATGGTTAAAATACCCTCCAAAATCGCCCAAATCCGAGCTTCCCAACTCAAAATATGACCGAATGAAAAAATCCTAGTTTTATATATTATTCTGTCAGTTATTCTGCCTCGTTTCTCGTGCCAAACAATCCCGGAACTCACTTTTTATGCCACCAATAGATTCCTTGTGAAATTCTATTCAAGTCATATTTTTGAATCACTCAATTGGACCTTATAATGAATGAGATATGTAGGTTTTAATATTTGCAAATAGTGCAGATATTTAAATACACCGTCAGTGGTAATTTCGTAATTAATCTGAAAAATTTAGTAACCCAAATTTTAGTAAAATGACCATGAATTCCTCATACGGTGTCCAAATTCGACGATTCTTTTTGCTATGGCTCCATAATTACGATACAGATCTAATGCTTTAATCAAAATAGAAATTGGAGCTCGTTTTCTTAATGTGGTACCATTCATGCTTGAAGAAACGACGTCGAAACATAAGAAAAACGAGCGCAACGCAGCCCAAACCTATCTGAAACTCACCCGAGCCCTTCGGGACCACGTCCAAATGTACCAACAAGTCCCATAACATAACACGGATATACATGGGCCCTCAAAATACCGAGCGAAGTGCAGATACTCAAAATGACCTGCCGGGTCGTCACATTCTCCACCACTTAAACACACGTTTGTCCTCGAACGTGCCAAGAGTCTTTTCAAAGCTACCAAATCACGGTGTAACCTTACTAGGCATGAACCCGGGGTGATCCCACATCACCCTGATCAACATAAGCCTTCCAACACAACATAACTAGATATCCTTATTTCGACCTTGGTCCTTGAACCTTAGAACTCAATCTCTATCATCCAAAATTCATTACAAGACCCGAATCCCACATCCAGATACTGTATAAGTCTGAACCAGTTGTACCAAATCATGGCACTCACAGCAGGGACTGCACCACCATTACCGCCCAAAACAAATCCGGCGCCGATAGCAAATTTCATATCGATTAGAACCTCGTTCAAAACCTTCATACCCTATCCGTTATGAAAGAAACACGCACAACCACTTAACCACGCATCTGATCAATAAGCCAAGAAACTCACTCGCCTGACCAGGGCCATTGTCCACATCCTCAACAAAATATAGTGTTATGCTTCTAAACCTTCCTCATCCCAATACAATAGCGCAAATCTCAGGTCTAGAAACCTCATCTCAGCCAATACGAGAAGCCGCACCGACAAGCTTCAACAATAAACATATGGAGCCACACACAACCCGATTCCATACACTACCAAGTAATAATTCAGATATGACAGATAATAGTAAGAAAATTAAATAAGAAAACTACTAAGCAAGTTAAGTAGGCAAAGAAATTTTAGCATTCTACTACGAACTATTCTCAACAAGGTGAAAGCAAAACACACAAAATAGAAATGAGGAGCCATATTTCATCGTTGTACGGTCGCGACATGCAACCCAATCCCATCATATCAATCCATACAGGGTAACCATCGAGCACAACAGAATGCACAAAATATAACTGTGGGGAAATCATTAGGAACAAATAATACTGAGAAAGACAAGCACAACTGTGGTGCAATAAGATAAGCAACATCACAAGGCCACCTCGCCCACAATGCCATGATATTACGACTCGGTCAGTCATTACGTAGAACTTGCATTAAAAATTACTGTTATTGACTTGTCATATGTTGGTTATACTGTTCTTGATGTGTTAGAGTTGGTAGGCTCGGAATTGGAATGGTTGTGGTGAGAATTTAGCCATTTTAGTCTTAAAATAGCCTTAAAATGAGAAAAGTCAACTAAGGGTTGACTTATTGGTAAACGACCTCAGAATGCGGATTATATGGCTCGGATAGCTTCGTTAGGTGATTTGGGACTTAGGACTGTGTTCGGAATATTTTTTTGATGTCCGGTGTAGAATTAGGCTTGAAATGGCGAAAGTTAGTTTTTGGTGATCTCCGGTCGGTAGTGGAAAATAGGCTATCGGGGTCGGAATGGAATTCCGGAAGTTGGAACATGTTCGTAATGTCATTTTGTATGTGTGCAAAATTTCAGGTCAATCGGATGCGTTTTGGATAGTTTCGGCATCATTGGTGGATATTTTGAAATTTCAAAGTTCTTAGGCTTGATTTTGATATGATTTTGGTGTTTTGATGTTATTTTTAGTGTTTTGGGAGTACAATTAAGTTTGAATGATCATATATGAGGTGTTGGTATGTTTGGTTGGGGTCCCGAGGGGCTCGGGATGGTTTTGAGTGGTTAATAGGGAGTTTGGAGTGCTTGTGTTGCTGCTGAAGTTGCTGGTGCTGGTGTAACCACACTTACGGATGGGTCATCGCAGGTGCGGGCCCGCAGGAGCGGAAGGAGGCTCCGCAGGTGCAAGTTTTGGCCAGCCAGGGAAAATTCGCAGGTGCGGTCCCGCAGGTGCGAGAGATGGACCGCAGGTGCGGAACCCCTGGGTAGAAAGTATAAATTCAAACTCTCCGCGACCATTAGACCTTTTAACACCATTTTTGAACGGGAAAGAGCTTGGAGGCGATTTTGAAAAGGGAAAATCAGTGTTCTTCATTGAGGTAAGTATGTTGGACCCTAAAACTCGATTATAGGTGATTAAGGAACATAATATCAGTGTTAAATTCACGAAAATCTGTAGAAAAGGTGGGGTTTGAGCTTGAGATTATGAGACCTTTAGGGGTTGATTTGAGGGGTCAAACGAACTTCGATTTTAGCGTTTTGTATATGTACGGACTCGTGAGATGATGAAGAACATTTTGGTATAAAATTTATCGGGTTCCGAGATGCGGGCCTGGGGGTCTGGTTTTGGCTAATTTCGGGTTTTGAGATAAATTTGGTACTTTTCAATTGGAATTCATTCCTTAAGTATAATTTGATGATAAAAATCTGAACTTGGTAGATTTGGAGCACTCCGAGGCCGAATTTAGAGGAAAAGGTACTGCGGAATAGTATTTTAGCCAGTTTTGAGGTAAGTAACGTTTCCAAACTTGGTTTTGAGAGTTCGAAATGCCGAGATAAATGATTTATGACTATTGTTGAGGTGACGCACATGCCAAGTGACGGGCGTGCGGGCGTGCACCGAGTATTTGTGGCCTGGCTTATCCCATGGCACCGCTTAGTGATTATTCCCTGATGATATCTGTGCTTCTGTTAATGTGGTAATTGTGAACCTGTTAGAAATCATGTTAAGTATAAATGCTAGGCTTCACGCCGAAAATGCTGAGACCCGAGTGGTCGTATATTACTGTCTCAGTTTGTGATTATTTGATTTCATGTACTCAGTCATGTTATAGCATATCACTTCATACCTCAGTCTCAGTATTGTTAATTATATGCATACTTATCATTGTTTCGGGCTGATGGA
>ML402754.1:37083-61305 GCA_005239525.1 Nicotiana knightiana
CACATGCCAAGTGACGGGCGTGCGGGCGTGCACCGAGTATTTGTGGCCTGGCTTATCCCATGGCACCGCTTAGTGATTATTCCCTGATGATATCTGTGCTTCTGTTAATGTGGTAATTGTGAACCTGTTAGAAATCATGTTAAGTATAAATTCTAGGCTTCACGCCGAAAATACTGAGACCCGAGTGGTCGTATATTACTGTCTCAGTTTGTGATTATTTGATTTCATGTACTCAGTCATGTTATAGCATATCACTTCATACCTCAGTCTCAGTAGTGTTAATTATATGCATACTTATCATTGTTTCGGGATGATGGAGGCATCTGTGATCCAAGTGAGTGAGACTGAAGAGTAATGACTGAGTGAGGCCGAGAGCCTGTTATTGAGGCAGTTATGAGATCAGACTGCACACTGAGTGATATTAAATCATGCCTTCGTTGGCTTGATATGGCACTTGGGCTACTAGGGCCCCTCCGGAGTCTTTACACCCCCAGTGAGCGCATTGATGATGAGGGATGGATCTTCCCTTGGCATGGATCTTGTCGGAAGCTGATCTTATGTGAGGGATGGATCTTCCCTGGGCATGGATCTTATCCCAATCTGATGTTGTGTGAGGGATGGATTTTCCCTGGGCATGGATCTTGTCCGAAGCTGATATTATTTGAGGGATGGATCTTCCATGGATATGGATATTGTCCGTGTGTTGTATTCCGGAGAGGGATCTTCTCCGTGGGGGATGGACTGGCCTTTTTCCTCTGTACGGAGTGACTACGGTCACCTGTGTTTATGTATATTCCGGAATGGAACTTCCCTGGGTCTGAGAGCCATATATAGTACTGAGTGGACTTCTATGGGAGAGTTGTGAGCACTATGTGCATTTTCACACTGTGACATGTTGGCATGTAGAACATATGGAGGTATATCTAGTATATTCTGTTGTTATTTTCTGATAAACTGTGAACATGCCTAAATTTTGTACGCTGATGATTTAATTATTGAGGTTTAGTCCGTCACTACCTCTCAGCCCATAATTTGGGTTTGTTACTTCTGAGTTGGTGTACTCACGTTACCCCTGCACCTTGTGTGCAGACCCAGGTACACCGGGACCCGGTAGTGGATATTGAGCAGCTGTCAGAGTTTTTATTGGAGTTGTCGAGGTAGCAGCTGGCGATCGCGACCTCGCCTTCTCTTTCTTTATCTACACGTTGTTCTTTATTTTGAGACAATGTTGTCCATTTTTCCTTTTCTTTGCTTTATGTTATAGTAGCTCATGACCGAGTGACACCGGATCCTGGGTTGGAAATTTTAATTTTTGTTTCAAATATTGTTTTTAAACTTCGGACTCTTAGTATTATCAACAAATTTGTTTAAAAATTGCATTTTTACTGGAAATTGAATTTAGCTTAGAAACAAAAGGGCGGCTTGCCTGGTTCCACGACAGGCGCCATCACGACTCTGAAATCGGGTCGTGACAAGATGGTATCAGAGCGCTAGGTTAAATAGGTCTCACCAGTCATGAACAGGTTTAGTAGAGTCTTGCGAATCGGTACAGAGACGTTTGTACTTATCTTAGAGAGGCTGCAGAACCTTTAGGAAAAAATCTCATATTCTCGAACTCTTGTCATGCGAATCCATTGATTCAACATGAAGCGTAATTCTTTGAACTCCTTTCATGTATTCAAATGCGCATGTGAGCACTCGGTATCAGCCGTGCACCGATGGATTGTGACTTCCATGAATGGGATGTGATTTTAGCATGTTTGGGGCCAGTCTGGAGGACTTGAGGCCAGATTTTTGTCTGTGGCTTGAGTGCCGAGATTTCGTTTGTGTGAGCACATGTATTGGGGACTTATATGTCTGTTGGTGTCCTTATTGACGAGACTTGGTGACTAGATGACCATGTGGTGAGTGTGATTTTAAAGTGGGATGTGTTTATATTGCTTGATTGTAACAAAATGGGAGTGGATGGATATGTAGCGAGGATGTTGAGTGTTTGAATTCTGTCTGGAGTTGGCATATGGCCTCGAGTTGTGAGTGTTTGGGAAGACCTCTTATGTTGTTTTGTAGCAAGTTCTCTTTTACCAGTAATTGATATATGTTGCAATTTGAGTTTAGATCACTTGTGGGAGTTGGCACGACTATTGCAATAGTGAATGCGAGGTTGGAGATGATTTGGGATGTTTAATGGCTTGAGTTATGTATGATCTTATGAAGGATTTAGTTGAATCCCACTGCGGTATTGTGGCAGTGATAGCGTATGGGCATTGTGAGTTACTGTTTATTTTGATCTATGGCTTTGAGCCAAGTGGGGGAGTCTGCTAATGATTAGTTGGTTGCCCGATGATGTGCTGTATTGGTTTCAGTTTGGGGTATATTGGTGGATCAGTTATGACCTGCAGAGGTGGAGTTGAAAATGACTCGAGTAATGGAAAAAAAATTCTGGATACAAGTTGTATTATACTCTATGGGGATATGAGTCTCATTGCATGATTGAGTTGTTATTTGTAAAGTAAGTAGTGTGCGTAAAGTAGGAGTTTGCTAGGGGATGTGGGTTACTCCCTTGGGTGTTGGTGTGGTAAGGGATACAATTAGTTCTTTGGGTGCTTATGAGGGTAATTGTTAATGGCAGGATAGTCCTCTCGTATGAGTCTTTTATATAATTTGATTACGTTGGGAGGTTATTGTTGAGTGCACGAGTTGCATAGGTTATGGCTTCGAATTTTATTGATGTGTCATATCAGAAGAGGTCATTGGACCTAGAATGAATATTGTCAGAATTGTCTACAACATAGTTGGAAGGATAAATATCGGGAGCCGGCTTAGAAATATGCTATAATTCCTGCTTGGGAAGGGGGAGCTTCATGTCTGACTGATCGGACGAATGGTTGTTAGTTTCTACGTGTTTCTGTCATCACCGGTAGTAAGTGAAAGTGTAAGAGCGATGCATTTCTTGATAAGAGGTTGTGTACCGGTATTGGGTTGCTCTGAGCAGCTATTGTGATTAGGAGTTATCTCTATGGTCGTTTGAGCCACGCGGTGTATCATGTGATTTCATCTGGGGTGCGTATATGGCTTGTTACAGTATGCCCAGACTCATTCAGTTTATAGTTGTGGGATTTTGATCTTGCAAATTGATTCAGAAGTGAAAATGTAGTTCTAAGGTTTATGGGTCAAGATTGGATTTTGAAATTTCAATTGTGTCGTGATATTAGACCTATATGGGGTAGAGTGACGTGGGATCACCTCCGAATATGTGCATGGTAGGTTACACAGCAATTTTGGTGGTGTTTGGAACAACTCTAGGCTCGTTCGAGGATGAACGTATGTTTAAGTGGGGGAGAATGTAACGAACCGGTCGGTCGTTACGTAGAACTTGCATTAAAAATTACCGTTATTGACTTTTCATAGGTTGATTATACTATTTTTGATGTGTTAGAGTTGGTAGGCTCGGAATAGGAACTGTTGTGGTGAGAATTTAGCCATTTTAGTCTTAAAAATAGCCTTAAAATGAGAAAAGTCAACTAAGGGTTGACTTATTGGTAAACGACCTCGGAATGCAGATTTTATGGCTCGGATGGCTTCGTTAGCTGATTTGGGACTTAGGACTGTGTTCGGAATATTTTTTTGATGTCCGGTGTAGAATTAGGCTTGAAATGGCGAAAGTTAGTTTTTGGCAATTTCCGGTCGGTAGTGGAAAATAGGCTATCGGGGTCGGAATGGAATTCCAGAAGTTGGAATAGGTTCTTAATGTCATTTTGGATATGTGTGCAAATTTTCAGGTCAATCGGATGCGTTTTGGATAGTTTCGGCATCGTTGGTGGATATTTAGAAATTTCAAAGTTCTTAGGCTTGAATTTGATATGATGTTGGTGTTTTGATGTTATTTTTAGTGTTTTGGGAGTGAAAGTAAGTTTGAATGATCATATATGAGGTGTTGGTATGTTTGGTTGGGGTCCTGAGGGGCTCGGGATGGTTTTGAGTGGTTAACGGGGATTTGGGGTGCTTGTGTTGCTGCTGAAGTTGTTGGTGATGGTGTAACCGCACTTGCGGATGGGTCATCGCAGGTGCGGGCCCGCAGGAGCGGAAGGAGGCTCCGCAGGTGCGAGTTTTGGCCAGCCAGGGAAAAGTCGCAGGTGCGGTCCCGCAGGTGCGAGACATGGGCCGCAGGTGTGGAACCCCTGGACAGAAAGTATAAATTAAAACCCTCCGCGACCATTAGACCTTTTAACACAATTTTTGAACGGGAAAGAGCTTGGAGGCGATTTTGAAGAGGGGAAACCAGTGTTCTTCGTTGAGGTAAGTATTTTGGACCCTAATACTCGATATAGGTGATTAAGGAACATAATATCAGTGTTAAATTCACAAAAATATGTAGAAAAGGTGGGGTTAAGGCTTGAGATTATGAGACCTTTAGGGGTTGATTTGAGGGGTCAAACAGACTTCGATTTTAGCATTTTGTATATGTACGGACTCGTGAGAGGATGAAGAAAATTTTGGTATAAAATTTGTCAGGTTCCGAGACGCGGGCCCGGGGGTCGAGTTTTTGCTAATTTCGGATTTTGAGCTAAATTTGGTGCTTTTCAATTGGAATTCATTCCTTAAGCATAATTTGATAATAAAAATCTGAACTTGGTAGATTTGGAGAACTCAGAGGCCGAATTTAGAGGCAAAGGCACTGCAGAATAGTATTTTAGCCGGTTTTGAGGTAAGTAACATTTCCAAACTTGGTTATGAGGGTTCGAAACCCCGAGCTAAATGATTTATGACGTACATGCCAAGTGACGGGCGTGCGGGCGTGCACCGAGTATTTGTGGCCTGGCTTATCCCATGGCACCGCTTAGTGATTATTCCCTGATGATATCTGTGCTTCTGTTAATTTGGTAATTGTGAACCTGTTAGAAATCATGTTAAGTATAAATGCTAGGCTTCACGCCGAAAATGCTGAGACCCGAGTGGTCGTATATTACTGTCTCAGTTTGTGATTATTTGATTTCATGTACTCAGTTCTGTTATAGCATATCACTTCAAACCTCAGTCTCAGTATTGTTAATTATATGCATACTTATCATTGTTTCGGGCTGATGGAGGCATTTGTGTTCCATGTGATTGAGACTGAAGAGTAATGACTGAGTGAAGCCGAGAGCCTGTTATTGAGACAATTATGAGATCGGACTGCACACTGCAGTGATATTAAATCATGCCTTCATTGGATTGATATGGCGCTTGGGCCACTAGGGCTCCTCCAGAGTCTTTACACCCCCAGTGAGCGCATTGATGATGAGGGATGGATCTTCCCTGGACATGGATATTGTCCGAAGTTGATGTTATGATGAGGGATGGATCTTCCCTGGGCATGGATCTTGTCCGAAGCTGATGTTATGTGAGGGATGTATCTTCCTTAGATATGGATATTGTCTTAGTTTTGTATTACGAAGATGGATCTTCTCCGTGGGGGCTGGACTGGCCTTTTTCCTCAGTACGCAGTGACTACGGTCACCGGTGTTTATGCATATTCCAGGATGGAACTTCCCTGGTCCTGAGAGCCATATATGGTACTGAGTGGACTTTTGTGGATGAGTTGTGAGCATTATGTGCATTTTCACACTGTGACATATTGGCATGTAGAACATATGGAGGTATATCTAGTATATTCTGTTGTTATTTTTTGATAAACTGTGAACATGCCTAAATTTTGTACGCTGATGGTTTAATAATTGAGGTTTAGTTCGTCACTACCTCTCAGCCCATAGTTTGGATTCGTTACTTCTAAGTTGGTGTACTCACGTTACCCCCTGCACCTTGTGTGCAGACCCACGTATACCGGGACTCGGTAGTGGATATTGAGCAGCTGTCCGAGTTTTTATTGGAGTTGACGAGGTAGCAGCTGGCGATCGCGACCTCGCCTTCTCTTTCTTATTCTACCTGTTGTTCTTTATTTTGAGACAATATTGTCCATTTTTCCTTTTCTTTGCTTTATGTTATAGTAGCTCATGACTGAGTGACACCGGATCCGGGGTTGGTAATTTTAATTTTTGTTTCAAATATTATTTTTAAACTTCAGACTCTTAGTATTATCAATAAATTCGTTTAAAAATTGCATTTTTACTGGAAATTGAATTTAGCTTAGAAACAAAAGGGCGGCTTGCCCGGTTCCATGACAGGCGTCATCACGACTCCGAAATCAGGTCGTGACACATGAGGCCTGAACCGAATCATAATATGCATGAGAAGAATCATGTAACCCTCACAACACATCGTAGCATAAGAGAGAGACATATAACATAAACCAAGGCGCAGATAACATCCATTCCGCCCGACGACACGTGGCAACAACTGCGCCAGAGCAAGCAAATCCAGTCTGATACAGATTTCACACCCTCATTGGGCTCAAAATAATCCCCAAACCAATTCCGGTCATCCTCAAACATGTAATAAACCTTCCAAAAGTCTATAGCAACCTTTCCATAGCACCTACCATTAATCATCCAATCTTCTACATTCATTCACAACTCGCAATCAAGGAATAGTCCGCCGAAAAGAACATTCAGTCTATGAGCCTCACGAACACAAGAATTTTCATACCCAATCTCAACACCGCTTCTCAAATAGTTGACATGTAATTCATACTCCATCATCTCACGGAGAATCACCCATAAGTCGAAACACAATGTGCTTGCCAACAAGCGAACTCTACTTCGATGGGAATCCCATAGTTCCAACAAGACTTCAAACACCCGATATTGTTCGAGAATCAAGAACTCATATCCTTCCCTCCAAAACTAAATTACAGCCTTGTACATGCAACCTTTCAACCCCATACGTTGAATCGCCTCTAACATGGAAACTCGCAACACTGAGAAAGTCTCATATTCAACTCTGAACCATAAGCAAATTGAACACCTCATCACCCGAGAATCTTTCATTTAACTCAATCTAGGAGAACACCACCACACGAAATATAGCTTCCATACCTGTAGAAAATATCAACTCCAACTGTGGTCATAACCATGATAAATTCTCCGGAACTCCGTAATACATAATCGAGTATCAGAACCAATCGCCTCTAACTCAATCGAGTCACGTAAACTGCCAACCCAAAAGTAACTCAATCCAATATTATCGCCCTGAGGGAACTTCCTGGGAATGCAAAACCATTTCTTGCATCACTCCAACATTGACATGTAGACTCTTCTTGACAAGGAAACACCGAAGATCCAATTACCATGCACTTCCATTTTCAAGCCCACCCATAGACAAATCCAAAAGCCCTTAAAGGCTACATAAGACCTGGAACTGGCCAGAACCTTCTCGATAACCACTCATATTACTCTGATCTTCGATACACAGCTAATATGCGTCAAGCAACCCATGCTACACCATCGTATGCCCATTCAAAGAAATAACCAAGCAATATCCTGGTCCGGAAATTGATACTGCCCATGACCCTACTATTCGATCGTCTTTATAAGACTCCACCACTTAGCTCGAAGCCATAGAACACCCCATCAACAACCCAAGGTACCATATCTTCAAAGCATGCCCCGATCCCGGATGACTATTTAGTTGAATACTTCAAAAACTCATGCAATACTGGTCATAGAATGCCTCGAAGACTCTGCCAAGCATTCATCATTGCAATAGTCAAACAACTTCCCCAAATGCTCTTAAATGATCACATATGCACTCCACCGAATGGAAACTTCACACGATCCAAACTCATAATGTAGGAGATGGACCACCGATTATACTCAAATAGACACCTTGCCATGAACCCACCTTAGTCACAATAACCAGGCCACCAACCAATGTTCCCAAATTTGTGCTTACCAACCAGACATATGAACCCGCCTCATACCACAAATGAACGACTATATGTTAACATTGCATCTGCTTCTGAGGATAGACAACACATGTAATCTATCTGCACATCAGTGTTGGTCACCACATAATGAATACTGATTGCACAACACCACATATGAGCGATTGGTAGGAGTCAAAGTCGTAGGTTTCAAGCTGAAACAAGGTCGCACAATAAGGAAAGAAGAAAGGGAAAATTTTCCTAAATGCCCTGTAGCTTCCCGAAGATAGATATGGACGTCATCATACCGATCCGCAGGCCTCTACTAGACACTTGCTCATGACTCGTAGAACCTACAAAACTAGGGCTCTGATACCAACCTGTCACGACCCAAAAATCACCGGCCATGATGGCACCTAAATTGACCCACTAGGTAAGCCAATTAACAAAGAAACCAACCAAATAAACTTATAGAAAATATAATTAGGATTTATCTGAACTTTTACAAATTTTCCAAAGAACTGGTAGTACGAAATCATGAGCTTCTAAGACTTTGAATAAACAAAGCTGGTATGAATAAATACACATTCTGTTTGAAAACTACATGAACATATCAATAATGTCTAAAACTACCAAGGACAAGTGGCAGCTTCTATACAGAATACACGAACATCTTCACGGTTATCCCCTAACTTCTTCAGCAGCTTCGCGCCAATAGTCCGCACAAAGCGTGCAGAAGTGCAGTATCAGTACAACCGACCCCATGTACTGGTAAGTATCTTGACTAACTCCGTCGAAGTAGTGACGATATTTTTAGTTAAAATTTACTCATTAGTAAACACTATAATGTAAAATAGCAACAAGACTAAAAGACAAAATAATAGAATCAAGTACACAATGCGGCTGTAACAGGAAATAAAAGAGTATCAGAATCATCACAATTTAACAGTTTCCAACATCTCAACCGGCCCTTTCCGTAGAACGAAAGCCCACGAACCATGACAATCACCTCATATACTTCCATAGTGTGATAAAGTATTCAAGATATAAAGTCTAACGGCACTGAAACACCCTTCATGTATTTATCTCATCCTCACCATACATGCGTAAAACAGTACCAACCAAATGATAGAAATACCGACAAGAATGGAAAGGAAGGGAATATGCAAGCAGTAATAATAAACGAGAATGTACAGAAGAACATCAGTAACAGACTAAGTAGAGAGCACATAGGTAATGACCACAAATAGGAAACAGGATTATAATTTCAACTAACTAGCATGATGGAGGCCTAAGTACAAATATAGAAAACAAGAAGGAAAACACATGATCTTCACAAGTTAACAAGTAAGGACAAGAAGGACTAGCATAGTGGAAGGCTTACACTAAGGTGCAACAAGATAAGTACAACATGAGTATAATTATAAAAACAGAAAATAGGCATGGCAGATGCAGGTTAAGCAAGTAAAAGACATGGACAACACAACAACAAGTGAGATAGAGGTCAAGTACGGGACAATAACAACATATCACACAAAATATATAATGGCGACAATGACAACTCAAGGTAAAGGCGTAAATGTATACACGAAAAACAAATATCACATCATAATGCATGTCCCTCATCCTCACATGCACGGAAACACCCTCCGTGCCATGACCTCACAATAGTAAAGGCATAACAATATAAATGAAATGGCGCGACATCACCCTTCGTGCTTTACGCTCTTCCCTCACATGATAATGTATATGAAATGGCACGGCATCACCCTTCGTACTTTACACTCTTCCTCACATGATAACATATATAAAATGACACAGCATCACCCTTCGTGCTTTACACTCTTCCTCACATGATAATGATATAAACAATGGCACGACATCACCATTCGTGTTTTACACTCTTCCTCACATGATAATGATATAAACAATGGCACGACATCACCATTCGTGTTTTACACTCTTCCTCACATGATAATGAATATAAATAATGGCACGACATCACCCTTCGTGCTTTACACTCTTCCTCACATGATAATGAATATAAATAATGGCACGACATCACCCTTCGTGCTTTACACTCTTCCTCATATGATAATGAATATAAATAATTGCACGGCATCACCCCTCGTGCTTTACACTCTTCCTCACCAAACATATAAATTTTAATAAGGTAGCCAGGTAGGAAGAATAAATAACATCAAGGAGAGTGTCAAACGAATATTCCACACAAATTCTCAATCAGTACTTTTTAAACCAACCATAATTCAATGAATGCTCAAGGATATATAATTCAAGTACTTCCACAATTCCCACGATTTATCAACAACACAAGCATGTAATCTAGCACCTCAAAATATCGACCATAGCAACATATTAATGACTATGCATAGGGATGTACGAATTTGACACATAAATGTATTCTAAGAATTTCCATCAAATTGATTAAGTTATATTAGGCTAAGTCTTGATTACTACATTTTATACTACGTTCTTAATATCGGTAAAACATGTAAGGCATGAATCAATGAAATTGCGAAATTCTACAAAACACAATTATAGCACAATCTACCCCGAGCATGATTAACCCCGGCACATACATATATGCTTGTCACCTCATATATGTATCACCCCCGCATGTAGCAAGCAATTACAAATAGGAGGAAAAACTCCCTCAACAAAGCTAGGAAAAACACTTACCTCGAACAAGTCAATTACAATACCGAGCAAGCCAAGTGATGCTCCAAAAATGCCATCACGCGCGTAGTGACCTCCGAACATCTCAAAACTAGCTAAAATAAACTCAAATACATCAATTAAAACCCAAGAAAATAATTCCAAATGATAAAGATCGAATCCTAAATCAAATCCCAAATCCTGCCAAAAATCACACCCGGGCCCATGCCTCGGAACCCGATAAAACT
Source organism: Nicotiana knightiana (assembly GCA_005239525.1). Taxonomy (NCBI): domain Eukaryota; kingdom Viridiplantae; phylum Streptophyta; class Magnoliopsida; order Solanales; family Solanaceae; genus Nicotiana; species Nicotiana knightiana. The sequence goes on from ML402754.1 coordinate 47,806, forward strand.
CAAAAAATCCGACAACCCATTGAATTACGAATTCAACCATACTAGTTTCACTCAATTCCGACTCCAAATCGTGTTCAAAACTCAAAAATTCATATTATGAAACTTTAGACAAAACCCCCCAAATTTCACTTTGAAATCATCAATCAAATCCCAAAAATGAAGATGTATTCAAAATCGAGTGGAGAAAACTTTCCCCAATCCATATGGTGAAAATTCCCTCCAAAATCGCCCAAATCCGAGCTTCCCAACTCAAAATATGACTGAATGAACAAATCCTCATTTTATATATTTTTCTGCCAGCTATTCTGCCTCGTTTCTCATGCCAAATTATCCTGAAACTCATTTTTTATGCCTCCAATAGATTCCTTGTGAAATTCTATTCAAGTTAGGCTTTTGAATCACTCAATTGGACCTTATAATGAATGAGATATGTAGGTTTTAATATTTCAAATAGTGCAGATTTTTAAATACGGCGTCAGTGGCAATTTCGTAATTAATCTGGAAAAAAATCTGGTAACCCAATTTTTAGTAAAATTACCATAAATTCCTCATACGATGTCCAAATTCGACGATTATTTTTGCTATCACTACTACAAAAAAGACCTTTAGCGGCAATTATTTAGCGGCAATAAGACAATTGTTGCTAATAAATTCTTTAAGCTGAAAAATTAGCGACACATGAACATTAGCCAGTAAAAGATATCCTTTTACTGACAATAAAAATACAATTTCCAGTACAAATTACTAATTAAATTTAATTTTTTTAATTATTTTTGACTTTTCCCTCTCCACAAAAAGAAAGACATCGTTCCCTCCAAAACAGATTTATCGTTCCCTCCCATTAGAATTGTGTACGAACTAGGAAAACATATTTCCCTTTGATAGAAAGGGATACCGTATTGAATAGGAAAACCTAAATTGTGCGTCAATTATAGATTTCCAGTACACGGTGAATTGCGTCAATTTCAGATTTCCAGTACACGGTGAATTGCGTCAATTCCAGATTTCCAGTACATGGTGAATTGCGTCAATTTCATCAAGGTCGTTGATTATTTTCCAGGTAAGTTCTCTCGTTCCTCTGACCTTCTCTTCTTCCCCTGTTAATTTCTATTTTTCCCTTAACTACCCGCAAGATTTTTCAAGTTTTGTCGAGTTCTTCGCATTCTTTATCCTGAAAGTAACATTCACTTTAAAGTTGTAAAAATAACTGATGTCCAATCTTAGAGAAAGAACAGATTGATATATATCTTCTGTACGAAAAAGAAAGCTTTTAATTCTTTTGCCATTGGAAAGCAGAGGATCTATCAACTCGGCAAGTTCCAGATCTGTTAGTTCTTTTCAAGTTTTGTAGAGTTAATTCAGTAACTATCGATAGTTCTAGATATGTTAGTTCTTTGCAATAGATTTTTGATTGATGCTGCTCGATTTTTTATATGGATCGATCGATTTACAGTGGATTGATGTTGCTCGATTGTTTATTTGGATTGATTTACAATGGATTGATGCTTGATGCTGCTCGATTGATTTATTGATTGTTTTATAGTGGATCCTTTTTGCTTGATTTTTTATATAGATTTATTTACGGTTGTTTGATGATGCTTGATTGTTTAAATTGGCGTTGCCTTTTCCAACAAAATCTCGTTTAATCACTTTGATAGTGTTTGAAGACATTGATTCATCCCAACTCTGAAAACAGAGTGTTTAATGAAAGAAAACAAACATCTGTGACAGAGTAGTATAAGTGTAAAGCACAAGACGACACGTTTCGACATGAACTGCTTCCTTTTCTGGTTGCATTTTAGGTTACTCTTCAGTCTTCGGGAAGCAATTGTAGAAAGCAAAATAGCTAATTGGCTTTGGTATTTTATATTACAGTTAGGTACGTAATGGTTTTTGTATCCGAAAGGATTACTTGACCCTCCTACTTGTGTGATTATTTTGGTATTATAAATGGATTCTCCAGCAGTTCATATTATTTTTGACCTGTCTCCTTTAATGACTTGAGTAAAATAGGTATGTTCATGGCATCATGTTTTTTCTACACTCTCAGTAATCTAAGTAGCTATATTGTTGTTACCCTTAGACCCTATTGAACTTCATGATTAATTGATATAGGTCCTATGTTGATAATGATGTATCTAAATTTCTATTAACCAAGAGATTAGAGTAAAATCAGGTTTCTAAACTTCTTTGAAATGCTACCAACACTTGTTACATTGTACCATCTTGATACCTATGATGTTCTGCTATCCTGACCTGGTTCTTGCCGTCATGTCAATATGTTTTGACTCTAATTAGTAGCCTGCTCATTGCAATAGAATAATCTCTATATTTTCTCTGAAATGACTTCAAGCCATGTAATGAACCTTATTAGTGTAATAGGGAACCGACACTCAGATCTCAACATAACTTGACTAAGGCAGATTTCTATAGTGAGTGTTGAAATTTGTCATCTTATGCTTGTTTGAGCCCTGTGATGAAAACTACAAGAAACTCCATTCTACCATGTTAATCAAATAACTCTTCTTAGCTTCTACAACTGAGTTCACACCTATTGTAGAAACACAAATGTACTCATAGAGCATTTTATTACACTAGCTTGAAGAGGTATATCCTTGTATCTATGTGTTCACCTATAATAGTCATGATCTTTCTGTGATAACTAAATGGTTTGAGTTTAGCGAGTGATCCTATATATAAGAGACTGATCCTAGTGATCTGTCCTTGTTTAAATGATTTTAACTGTTAAGCTAAGCCATGATGTTGTAATGATTATACACAGACTCATGTACAAAGTGTTGCGAATGAACCTGTTTGCATATCTAGGTGTTAGTATACTGTGATTTTTTATCTTAACTGTTAAGGTGATAATGTTTTTTGTGAAATGAATGCCTGCTCTTAGCTATGTTGAAGCCTTAGAAGTATTTGAGACATGTTCTTATAATCTGAACATGCCTGGGAGAATTTTGGAACATTAAACCTAGGTGAACATGTAACTCCATTTCATAAACTTTAGATATTTTAGATGAAATTCTAATCATATAAAAGTATTGTTATATAACATGTCCATACTTATTAGATCCCCGATGCCAATAGTGGACATGAACGAGTACCACAAACATCAAGAATGCCTAGTGTTGCTGAAAATGCTCAACCTTCTCATGGTACTACTCATCTTTGTCCTTCGTCGCTACTGTTTGAGTTCTCCTCCTTCGATTTTTATTAATTTGTTGTTGTATTTGGGCTTTTAATTCATGTCGCATGCATTTTGTACATATAACAATGGAGGAGTCAATTCCCTAACTAATTCTATTACTCACCAGACTTTCACATCTGTCTTAACTTTGCAAACTTGAATTTGTCAAGAGGATCAATAAGGTTGATGTACATAAATCTTCTTTAACCTTTGTGTCATCTGATTTAGTATGTGGACTTCAAACTAGTTTACTGGTGTTTGCCTCTTTGCTTATATCTTTGGTTGGTTTATTTGAGTATTCTTATGCATTTTGGAAGTGTTGAGAGTGTACTATACACTTGTATTTGGGTTGTGATCTCAATAGATATCTGGTATCTCATACACAATGGTGCTTTGTATAATTACTGTCACAGGTGTGCGTACTTGAATCTGTGTGTTATTGCTACTGCTTTATTAAGCTATATATGTTATGCTTTTGCCATTTGAGTTTACTAGAGTTTCTCACTGTAGGAGCACCTTTGCTGTAACCAATTGCTTAGTACTATAAGGGGTAGGTCAGGGGGTTCACTTATAACAGTAGTGTTCCAAATTCTAGTAAGTAGCTTGCCATCAGCTAAAATGAGCCCTGAATCAGTAAACACTGTGAATAACCTTATAGGTAGCACTGTTCACCAAATTAAAGTTGCCATGAATTGCTCCACTTCTTGATCCCATCCCATTTTGAAATCAGTTTTGCCACTTAAATTACCTTTGTTTCTGCTTAAGTCAAGTGATTTCCTCTAAAGAAATAATACATTGTTGAGTGGTCTGTTACTGTTAAGTCCATGTTTCCTGTTTATACATCATTGTGATACAAATCAATACAAGAATCTGTCCAGTAATCTGTCCAATAATCTGTCAACTATAAAGCTATTCAATTATGAGACAAGGTAAAAGAGACAACATGAGACAGTTAAGTCCTTTGGTTCTTTATCTTCAACTTGTCGCATCTTGTTTCTCCTTCTCAAGCAGCTTCTCAAGTTCCTCAATCTTAGTCAATGCAGCTTCTCCTTCCCTCTTAAGCTGAGTTATCTTGAGCATCATTTCCAGCTATGTAAGGCTGTTAACTTGAGCATCATTTCCAGCTATGTAAGGCTATATAAGGCTGTTAACTTGAGCATCATCTCCAGCTATGTAAGGCTATATAAGGATGTTAACTTGAGCATCATTTCCAGCATAGTTTCTGTTCTGGAGTTAACTAAATTTGGAGACATTCAGTACATCAATTAATTCTGTGAAAACCTTCTGAAAAACAGTGCATTATTCCTTACCCTCGAACATGCGTAAGAGTTCATTCTCTTATTCACTTGAATCTACTAATTTGAAACTTGTATCTCTATGAATGAGATGAGAACAAGTTCTTCAATTTTGGAGTTTTAGATCAACTGTGGTGTTGAATCTATATGAACATAATTGTTTGAGTTTGAAACTTTGTTGTCTGAATAAGTTCCTTTATCTATGACTGTGATTTTGGTCTATTAAGTTTTCGAAGCATGAATGTGCTTATACAGCCTCCTATTGTGTGTATTGTATGTCAGCCATACTATATATTTGGGAATTTGCATGACTGTAATTCAAGTTAATGTTTTTGGTGTCACTTACCTCTATGATTCATGTTGATCCAAATAACTACTTTAGTCTATGCCTCATTGTTAGAGTCTAAGCCCTTACTAAATAGCTAAGCTATCTGCATTGTAATTTTTCTTTATGTTAACACTTCTGCTATATGTATAACTGTATGTTTTTGAAGTCATACAGGCTTAGTTTGGACTATGTTGGAAAATGTCCTGTAAAGAGCTCATCTGCTACACCATGCTATATTATCTGCCCCTATTTATGACCATAAAACTCTATAGAAACTTTACTGTATATATATAGGTTGAGTAACTTATGTCAACCTCTTTGTTTGTGCCTGTTAAGTAATGCTTATGAATCTTTACATGTGTTTCACTTGAGAAAGTTTCATATACTATTATTTTCTTTATTTGAAACTATTTTTTCAAAAAATAAGATGAATCTTGCATGCCCTAACAACCTAACAGTTTGAGTGATATAGAATCTGAAATGGGAAGTTTACTGTTGCCATTCATAGGTTTAAGTAATCTCATTAAACTTGCTTGTGTTGTTAAAATAAACACTTCTTCGTATCTTGTTGATATCCTTGTCTGTATGACTTAATCATGAATGTGGACGTAGGAGTTTGACTTGTCGAGGTTTAGTAGCTCCTTCCAAAACTAGGAATCTGTGAGAAAGAATGAAATTCATTTGAACCTGCAAAAGAAAATGCACTGGTAGCTATAAAATCTACATTGTTAGCTATAACACTAGTCTCATGTTTCAACACTTCATGTTTATACTTTCTCCTTTAACACAATTATTTTATAATTTTAGGTCATACAGTATGATGTTCGATAATTTAGCGGTTGGAAGATTTCAAAATGATGAAAAGCTGCGGAAATCATTTGAAGACCATCATTCTGGATTATTACAATGGTGACATTGCTATTAGTCCAAAGAATATATTTTTATATTTTAAGTTACTGTGATATTAATATTTTTGATTAGTACTTCCTTTTGTTTGTTAGGATTTAATGAGATATATTATGTTTTTTTGAATTAATATTAATATATTTTATTATTTGAGTCATATTCTATACAAATGTAGTAACTATTATTAATTGTGGAAAAATTATTGCTATTATCGCTTATGACTTTTAAAGCTATAGATTATTAGCGGCAATTTAGTTAAACATATTGGCTATTAAAATGGACGTGAAAGGGAAAACTAAGATGTTTTAAGGAGTACTATTGCCTTTTTAATTGCAACAAAATAATTGCCGTTAAAGATGCAAACTATAGCGACAATTGTTTTGAATTTAGCGGCTAAAAATGGATGGTAAAAAGGTATAATTAGCCGTTTGGATTTGATTTAGTAGCCATTATAATTGCCACAAACAATTATCGTTAGAGATGCGAACTTTTAGCGACAATTATTTTGAATTTAGCGGCTATAAAAATGGATGGTAAAAAAGTATAATTAGCCATTTGGATTAGATTTAGTAGCCATTATAATTGCCACAAACAGTTATCGTTAGAGATGCGAACTTTTAGCAGCAATTAGTTTGAATTTAGCGGCTATAAAAACATATGCTAAAAAGGTATAGTTGGCCGTTTTGGATTGGATTTAGTAGCCATTATAATTGCCGCAAACAATTGCCATTAAAGATAATAATTTTTACCGGCAATAAACCATACCTTTTACCAGCTTTTACGAGAAAAGCTGCTAAAGGTTTTGCCGACCCCGGCATCAGCGACAAAACCCTAATGGCTGGTAAAAGATATAGCGGCTATTGTTATTGCCGCTAAAGCCGTTTTGTATTGCCGTTAAAGGTCTTTTTTGTAGTAGTGTATGGCTCCATAATTACGATACAGATCTAGTGCTTCAATCAAAATAAAAATCGGAGCTCGTTTGCTTAATTTGGTACCATTCATGCTTGAAGAAACGACGTCGAAACATAAGAAAAATGAGCGCAACGCAGCCCAAACCTATTTGAAGCTTATCCGAGCCCGACCACGTCCAAACATACCAACAAGTCCCATAACATAACATAGAGATACACGAGCCCTCAAAATACGGAATGAAGTGCAGATACTCAAAACGACCTGCCGGATCGTCACAATTATGCTACATAAAGTTATCGGTGATTGACTTCGGCAGTTAGGGAAAATTATTTTTATTTTTAATTTGCATAATTAATTACTAAACTCGTTAAAAAGATCGTTATCCTCTCATATCTCTAGTCTAACTCCTTCGTTAGTGGTGCACTCATCTTTTTAAAATCTTAGATCCCCTTTTGCTGCGCTGATACTTAAATTATTTATATACTCAATTTACTTACTAAGTAATTACAAGTAAATATTTTAACAAACATTAACTAGTAATTTGGTAAAAACAATAATCAATCTACTATCACATATTAAAATTCATGTTACAATAAATATAACTTAAATCATTTTCCGAAGGGCCAAGGCACAATTTGGAGTGCACGTCTTATAGATATATCACCTCCATTGTTGACACTTCCTAACTTGGTGGGAAACACTCTGATTTTCATATTCACTTCCTCCCAATGTGAATGGAAGGCAAAGTATAATGTTTTTGGGGGACTTTCTTGAGGATGTTCGAGTATATTACATGTGTGCTCTATAAAGTGAGCTCTACTTGTTATCTTTTTTTTTTCTTCATAGAAAAAACAAAAAATCATGAATGCCCACCCCCTCTCCCCCTCCTCCCCCTCCCCTACTTTGCTACTTTTATGATTTCCATTCGAAAACTCTGATAGGGGAGAATTTTTTGTTCTATTGGAAAATTCTAAAGTGCTATAGTTCTATATATGCGTTACCACTAATGCAAATCGAAAATATAAAAGAAAAGACAAGAAAAATAAGAAGAAGTAGGGCTGTGCACGGATCGGAACGGATCGAATTGGATCGGATTTAACACATTTCGGATTCGGATTTCGGATTCTAGAAAATGCAATCCGAATCCGATTCGAATTATATCGGATCGAATTCGGACTTTAAAGTTTGGATCGGATCGGATCGGATTCGGATCTTATTATGCCTCAAAGTTGCAAACTAATATGTATTTTTTCTTTATAAAAGAGGCAATGCATTAAGAAAAATTCATGTTTATACAATTATGAGGGTACTATGGTGCCAATATAGCTAAATCTAGCAATTGTAAAGGTAATAACTTGGAGGAAGATGTAAAGGAAGTACAGACTATCCGAAATCAAAGTGTAGTATTTAAACATTGCCTAATAATTTCAGATCGGATCGGATCGGATCGGATTAAAATATACCAATCCGAATCTGACCCGAAATCCAAAATTTTAATAAACACAATCCGAAATCCGATCCAATCCGAAATCTGAAATCCGAAATGAATGGATCGGTTCAGATTTGGATATCCGATCCAAATGAACAGCCCTAAGAAGAAGACGGTTATTCTATTTCAATTCCAATGGATAAAAGCTGAAAATAATTCTTGCTCTACTTATAATTAAAAAAAGGAGTAGGAGCCTCGGGGAAGCTACATGTTAATTGATCACCCTTCGTCGAAAATTATACTGTATATATAATAAAATATTAAATTTTAAAAGTATATAATATATACTGAACACCCTTTGTTGGGAATTTTTTTTCACTTCTTTTAAATTTAAATACCCTTAAGGAAATTTCTGAATTCCCACCAAATAAAAGAGTGTTTTGATAAAAAAATTGAGCCCAACAAATTTAGAATAATATCTCAATTGTTATAATAAGTTAAAAACTAAGATAATTGTAAGAAAAAATGATTTTCACATAAGAGAAGTCACTTTCTCCTTTTTGATGAAAAAAATATTTCTGTACAATCAGACACCAAAAAATATTGTCTTCTTCATGAAGAAAAATGACTTTCAGTCATACCAAATACACACTACAAGATGTGATTTTCCATATGTACCCTTCCAAAACTAAAAGGACGTGTGTTTAAAACTTTAGCGAAAGTAAAATAATTACTTAGATAAAACAATAATAATAGTTGGTCATATAACATTACCAATTGGTCATGTAATAATAATGTGAAAGGCCTAATTATATTATCTCCAAATTAAGAACAGAAGCTTATAGGTGGATTAGGTTGTCACAAGGTACGTAATGTCAGCCTTGAATAGAGTAAAATATGAAACTACACATTTAATCTTCTTTAGAATCAACAACAACAACTTATCCAATAAAATTCAACTAGTGAAGTTTGGGGAGAGTAGAGTGTACGCAAACTTTATCTCTACCCCGAAAAGGGTAAAGAGACTGTTTCCCGGAAACTCTCGGCTCAACAAGAAAGACAATAATATCAGAAAAGAAATAAAAATAAAAGGCATGTAACGACAAAAGATGCCAGAAGAAAAATAACAACAACGAATTAGTGAAAGGACAATAACACAAAACTATACAAAACAATAATGTAAACACAACATAGACCGCTAACAAACCTAAACAAAACTCTATCGGACTACCCGGTACAAAGAGGGAAGAATTCACGACTACCCCCTAACCTACCACCCTAATGTTCGACATCCACATATTCCTATCAAGAGCCATATCCTCGGAAATCTAAAGCCGCACCATGTCCTGCCTGATCACCTCGCCATAATTCGCCTTCTTTAGAATCAAAACTGAAAAATATTCCATAGAATCTAACAATTACAAAACTCAGATACAGAAATACAAAAAAAAATAGAGCAAGATATGAACCTACATATCTAATCTTCTTTAGAATCAAAACTGAATAATATTCCATAGAATGATCTAACAATTACAAAACTCAGATACTTAGAAACACGAAAAAAAATAAAAATAATAGAGCAATATATGAACCTACATATCTAATCTTCTTTCAGAATCAAATTGAAAAAATATTCACAGAATCTGACATTAAAAATTCAAAAACAAAAATAAGAAAAGACACACAAAACCATCAAAAGATAATTGTTGAATACAAAATATATATTTTCTTACTAAGCCGACTACGACAACTTCACTGATTTTCTTGTCATCCACTCCCATGCATTAATTCCCATAAAAAAAAAACAAAAAAGAATTTTTACGTGGGGTTTTGTGCGTATGCGCGCTTGTGTGTGTGTGGATTTATGTACGAAGCACAGTGTATTTGTATAATAAAAACAATCAGTTAATTATAAATGCTGGTAAACGAAAGTAGAAATAGTGTGGTACTAACTAAAACTTGTAAAACGCAGAAAGGCTATGGATAATTTTAAAATGACAACGTTAATTTTTGTGACTTTCTTTATAAATATAATAAGTGATTATTCGAAATATTAACTCCCGAAAATGAGTAAACTAACTTGAATTAACATGTGCTAGGTGAAGACAAGAAAGACAATTAAAAAATAGCTTTATGCCCCAAAAAATTACGGCCTCAAATTAAATTACTCATTTAATCATTTGTTGTCAATATTTTTTACCAATCATATATATTTTTAAAGTTTATACAACTCGTTGAAAATATGATTGATGTAGTTAGGGTTGAATGTCGTAGACAAAATTGTTGTTACTTATTACCTTTTAATTTTGTTAATTCACTTTAACTTTAATCAATCTTATTTACAACTTTGACTTTGTTAAATAAATTTAAGGGTTCTTCTTACATTGCGGCGTTAGGCTACATATTCTATTGCACCGTCTTAGATCGGATACAATGCAAGGAGCATGCAATATGGTATTAATGGATTAACTAAATTCATTACCTTTACATGAAATATAAATATATATTATAAATTACTAAAATTTTAATAAATTTGTGCAATATTAATGTAACAGTCCAACTCGCTGGTGATCGATATTATTCGATCTGGGCCTAAGTTCTCACGTGTTTAAAATGCGTCACTGACTCACCATCGATAAGACTGACACGAGTGGCTCTGATACTATCTGTAATAGCCCATATCGCTAGTAATATTATTCACTCTGAGCCTAAGCCCTCACGGATTTAAAACGCGTTACTAGGGTATAAAGCTTATTAACTTATATATCCAGCATGTGAAATAGGTGAATCAACATAGAGACATCCACGGCCTTAAACTCAAATATCATATGCATATTAGATCATGCAATATATTGATGATTTCAAATATTAATCTGCTAGATGTTTTTTATTTTTATTTTGTGAAATATAACAGATACGAATATCAAATATTGTCAAGTTAAAATCAAGGAAAAGATTATGTTCTTTTCGTTTCCTTCTATGTCCCATTTCCTCTATTCATTTCTCCCCCTCTCCCCCCCTCTTTCCCCTTTCTGTTAGCTTCAAGGTTTCACGTATTTATTTTGATGATAACAAATCAACATAATTACTAATATAAGTAAATTTATTTGTGTTAATTTTATTCTTGTACAGGTTTATTAAAGGAAGAAGATGCTGAAAAAGATCCAAAGAAATATTAGAAAAACAATATCATGTGAAGAATTTATGAGCAAAAATATTATAAGGAAGATTATTTTCAGAGGTTTAATCTCCATGCGTCATAGAAGGAATAATATTTGAAAGTCAAATTTCAAATATTGAATAGTTTACTTATTTACCCTTAAAATCGGTAACAATTAAACTTATAATGTGGTTTTAAGGAAACTTGATTTCACCTAATACCAATTGATAAATATGAAGATTAGTAATGAAAATTAACAATAAAGTAAAGCAAACTAGTGTTGAAACGAAATTCAGCTCTCGAGCTAGAGTGCTCTTGAACTGATCGATATCAGAACAGTTAAGAATAAAACAAGCTGATGAACAGGAGAGTATAAGCTAAAGAGAGTATTATATTGCTTTTTTATTCGAGAACAATGTGTCTTATAAATGATTAGAACTCCCCTTTATATAGTAGAGGAATTCTACTTATGGTATTACTCTAATTACAGAAGGAAATCCTATGATTAGCTAATAAACCGTTCTTGATTTGATCCGTTCCGAGATTTTCGCCATGATCTTCGACTAGTCACGGATATCTCGCCTTTCTGTTATCATGCTATCTTCGATCTTGATCGATGTCGGTCTCATTCTGTCTCGATCGCTACTGGCCTCGATCTCGACAGGTACCTCGAATCCTGAACTCGGTACCTTCTCCTCGTGTCTCGGTCTGATCTACTACGAGATCGATCTTCGATCCTTCACCTTGGTCTCGGCGAATTAGTAAAATGGGTGAGCCCGATTTTAACCGCATACATTACTACGATATCAGAAGAAGAATCTACGGAAATTATGGATAGAAAGATCGATATCTTGAAAGGAAAGTTGATAAAATCATGGAGAAGATATATTATTTTGTGGAATGAAGATACTATATGGAAGAGATACTTCAAAGCCAAGGAAGAATATATTTTTTATGTAAAGAAAATATATTATGGGTATAGTATAATCTATGTTATGGAAAGAGATTATTTTCCAAGATCAAGAAAGGAGACAAAGATATATTGAGATCTATCAAAAGATAATTATTTTCATAATTGTGAAAATAATAAATGGTTATTGAGTTCTTCATATTGGAGACAAAAATCAAGATCCAAAATCAAAGGAAAAGGATCTTGAAATTCTGTTGGATTGTCTAAATAATAGCTCAAATTTGTACAACCAGAAATCTGCCATAAGTGGAAGAGTACAAGATTATTTCAAAATCAGAGAAAGGCTATAGAATATCTATTTAAAAAGTGATACAACCTGGGGAAGAGGTCAAAAAGAATATATCAAGGAAGAATGAAGTTGTAGCAAGAAAAAGAGTCTGAGAAGTTTACAAGGCAACAAAGCTTTCTGAAGAAAACTGTGCTACAAGGAAAGAAATATTTTTCACTATAATAAAGAGCATATGTGCAATACGAAGCAAATAAATTAGTCTAGTGAAGAAGGGAAGAAAAGCATATTGAAAAACTACAAGAAAGGAAGATTTAAGTCTCTGAAAAAGAATTATGGAAAGTCAATCATGAGTTTTTAAATAGAACATCGAGAAAGATCTCCACGCCGCAAACCCTTTTCTGTCTCTCCTCTTGACTCTCTTTGGAAAACTTTTTTCGCTTGCCCTCATCACTACCCGTAGTGAGTTGCCAGTATAATTGTCATACAAATTTAATACATATACGACAACATATAACTTAAATATAAATTTCACAAAACTATTAATACATTATACAATTTATTTATAATATTCATACAAAATAAATACAACTACAACAGAATACAAATGAAATATAATTTTCATATAAATTTTACACAACTATAATACAATTGTGATACATATATACACCTTTATTTAAGAGAGAGTATTTATAACTTAGATACGAATTTTATATAACTATTCATCCAGTATACAACTTATTTACAATGTAGTTACTACTTTCATACAATATTTATATAAAAAAAATATAACTATAATTGAATACAATTTAAATATATTTTTCATATAGCTTTCAATGGTGGAGAATCAAACACCCTCATATTTTATAAATTAGCAATTTCAATTCGAACAATAACCGTGCAACACGAAAAAAATTGCTACGTTAAAATTCCATAGCTAAACAATTGAAATTCATTGTTGAATAGGAAAACAAGAGATATAGATGAGAAAAGAGAAGAGAAGCAGAGAAGATTGAAGGAATAAAAATAGGGCGGAGGAAAAAACAGACACATAGAGAGAGACAAAAAAAGAGGGGGG
>ML402755.1:0-41826 GCA_005239525.1 Nicotiana knightiana
TTCCTATATTACTTGTCGACCACGTACACTTGCGTGTGCACTGGGAAATCAACCAACACCCTTCACATACCAAACACCTCCACCCACATATCAACCCTCACCCTCAAAAGACCAATACCCTGCGCCACCTACCATACCTATAACACTCAAACTGCATATTACCATTCACCTCCACCCGCCTGTCAAAACTACCCAAAGACACGTCCAAATTTTGACTGTAGACCTCCTAGACAATACACCCAAATTGCTGAACCCATCGCCCAACTGTATGAGAGACTGAAAGTTGTTGGTTATGTCACCCCTATTCTTGTTGTTGTTGTGGAAAATACTTCCCAATATCAACCCCAACAAAACATGTGCTTATTATTCAGGAATGAAGGGTCATCCCATTGAGGAATGTCGCACATTTAAAGACAAGATTCGCAACAACCCTCTCCCGGATCACAGAGGTGAAGGAGTGAACGTGATAGAAACTGACGAGGAGTGGGATCAAGAAGGGTCCATTGGACTCATTCGAGAGGGAGACGCTCTTAAAACATCTTCGGTCACCCTCACACCGTTGTGATACAAACCCAGGAGCCATTTGAAGTTGAGGTAGCTAGACCCTTCACTGTAATGGTAGCTCCCACACCATCTTACAAGTCTGATGTCGTCCCGTGGGATTATGTTGCGGAAGCAAGAAGAAAGGGAAAAGTCAAAATGGAAGAAATAGGTGTCGTGCAAGGTATGCCTAGAACTGGCAGAGTTTAGACACCTGAGAATCTGGGCGGAACAAGCAAGGAAGCTGCACCTATGTTGCATGTTGTTGAGACTGGCACTCACGATCTTTGGAGGAAGATACAAGCAAGGGAATACTCTGTTGTTGACTACCTGAACAAGACTCCTGCTCAGATATCCATCTTATCATTGTTGCAAAACTCAGAAGCGCACAAGAATGCTTTGATGAAGGTGTTAAGTGAAGTTTATGTACCCGCGAGCATCATTAGTGGAGAGATGGCTAACATGGTCGGACATGTATTGGAGAACCACAAAATCATTTTCCACAAAGATGAGTTACCACCAGAAGGACTGAGTCACAACAAGGTGTTGCATATCAAAATATAATTCGAGGACAAGTTCATTGCCAAAGTCTTGATAAATGGAGGTTTGAGTCTGAACATATGTCTACTGACCACTCTAATGAGATTAGGTAAAGGCTTTCATGAATTATGAATGAGAAGCATGAATGTGAAGGCATTCGATGGATCTCAGAGAGACATGATCGGGGAAATCAACCTCGATCTACAGATGGGTCCGACTTGGTTTAATGTTGAATCCAAGTGCTAGATATATCTGCTACTTACAATCTATTGTTTGCATGGCCATGGATACATACAACTGGGGTACTGGCTTCAACTCTGCACCAGGCTATGAAGTTCGAGTCGAATCGTCAGGAGGTGATCATTCATGGAGATGGAAGCAACCCACATACACCACAGACCGTTCCAGTTATCGAAAACAGGAGGAAGTTGGGTGGAGAAACATATCATCGCATTGAACGCGTTAACGCAATAGAAAAGGACAGATGGTGGAGCAACAAGATAGAAAGCATATTGTTGTGGATTCGTATATGAATATACTATGCAAGAATATCAGGATTGGGAACTGCCATGGCACGCCCCTTATTATTCGCTGGAACAACCCATAACACCTCTGCGCCAAACATTCCATCAGGCTGACATGATGTGGGGATCTAAGGAAGATGAGATTTTGGATGGCATGACAAAGTTGTTTCTAAATGAAGAAGACATGGACTGTAGTGCAATTGTTGTTGAGGAGGAGGAAGACCTTACTATTCAGACAATGGAAGAGGGCGTTGTTCTAAAAAACTAGACCAATGCACCATCCCGGGCTGGTCGAGTTCCTGGGTAGCCTGGAAAATTAGCATGAATTATTTTCAAATAGTTTTGAGCATTTAATACATTTCCAGTATTTTGTTTTGAAATAATTGCTCGAGCCATCGAGTCGTACTTGTTGACATTTTAAAGTTTTATTAATGCATTACTGCATTTCATATTTACTATTATTTTTATATATTCTTTTCACTATAATGATTACATATCCTGATGAACCTACGACTGTGACATGTAATGAGACAACTCAACATAAGGACAATGATTCGGAAGATCTGGAAGATGATATAATACCTGAGGAAATCATCAAAGAAGTTGAGAATTTTGAAAACAAACCGAAGTCTAATTTGGAGGAAACTGAGGCCGTTAACTTAGGGGATTCCGAGACGGTCAAGGAAACTCGTATAAGCGTTCATCTATCACTGTTAGAGAAACAAGAGTATATCAGGTTCCTAAAGGAATATGAGGACATATTCGCATGGTCCTACAACTATATGACTGGTTTAAGCACATCCATAATAGTTCACAAGCTACCCATCAATCCCGTTTGTCCATCAGTAAAGCAGAAGCTCAGAAAGTTCAAGCCAGATATGAGTTTGAAGATAAAAGAGGAGGTCATCAAGCAAATCAAAGCCAAGGTTCTTCGAGTGTTCGAATACCTGACCTGGTTAGCCAACATTATGCCAGTTCCAAAAGAAGATGGGAAAGTTAGAGTATGTGTTGATTACCAAGATCTGAACAGAACAAGTCCTAATGATGATTTCCCGCTGCCCAACATACATATACTGATTGACAACTGCGCCAATCATGAACTCTAATACTTTGTGGTTTGCTTCGCAGGATACCATCAGCTTTGGATGGATGAAGAGGATGCCGAAAAGACCACCTTTATCATACCATGGGGAATATAATTTTACAAAGTGATGCCGTTTTGTTTGAAGAATGCTGGGGACACCTACATGAGATCCATGACGACTATCTTCCACGACATGATACATAGGGAAATAGAATTGTACGTGGATGATGTTATCATCAAATCTAAAAGGAGTTCGCATGACATAGCAGACTTGAAGAAATTTTGCGGCCAGCTTCAAAAATAAAACTTGAAGTTGAACCCTGCAAAATGCGCCTTCGGAGTCTCTGCTGGAAAATTGTTAGGTTTCATTGTCAGTCGCCGAGGTATTGAGTTAGACCCATCAAAAATCAAAGCTATCCAGGATTTGCCGCCGCCAAAGAATAAGAAATATGTGATGAGTTTTCTAGGGCGCCTCAACTATATCAGCCGCTTTATAGCATAATAACCGGTGATATGTGAGCCATCTTTAGAATGCTGAGGAAAGATGATGCAACAAGCTGGACTGAAGAATGTCAAAAAGCCTTCGACAAAATCAAGGAGTATTTATCTAAACCGCCTGTGTTGGTCCCACTAGAACCAGGAAGACCTCTGCTGGTTTATCTGTCTGTGTTGGATGGGGCCTTTGGTTTCATTTTAGAACAATATGATGAAATTGGAAGGAAGGAGCAGGAGATATATTATCTGAGCAAGAAGTTCACGCCTTACAAAGCCCGATACTCTTTGTTGGAACGCACCCGCTGTGCTTTGATAGCCCAGAAGTTGAGACATTATTTTTGTGCGTACAGTACGTATGTCATATCAAGGATGGATCCGTTAAAATACATTTTTCAGAAACTCATGCCTACGGTAAGTTAGCAAAGTGGAAGATATTGTTGAGTGAGTTCGACATCGTCTATGTAACTCAGAAGGCAGTCAAAGGGAAAGCATTGACGGATCACTTGGCAGAAAATCACGTAGATGGAGAATATGAACCATTTAAAACATATTTTCCCGACGAGGAGGTATCATTTTTAGGAGAAGGTATTACCGAGGCATATGATGGTTGGAGGATGTTCTTCTACAGAGAAGAAAACTTCAAAGGAGTGGGTATCGGAGCTATCTTAGTGTCAAAAACTGGTCAACATTACCCAATATTCGCAAAACTCAGGTTCCCGTGCACCAACAGTATGGCGGAATATGTGGCCTGCATCCTGGGACACAGGTTGGCCATTGACATGAATGTTCAGAAGTTGCTGGTAATCAGAGATTCAGATCTATTGGTGCACCAGGTTCTAGGAGAATGGGATACTAAGAACACCAAAATATTGTCATACTTGCATTGCGTACAAGAGTTGATCAAGAGGTTCAAAAATATAGAGTTCAAACATGTTCCAAGGGTTTAGAATGAGTTTGCAGATGCATTAGCCACTTTGTCTTCCATGATACGACACCCATACAAGAATTTCATCGATCCTATCCCAATAGGAATTCATAAGCAGCCAGCTTATTGTTCTCATGTTTAAGAAGAGATTAACGTAAATCCATGGTTCCACGACATCAAGGAATACTTGGAAAAGGGATAATATACAGAGCACGCTAACACACTCAGAAGTGCACACTTTGAATATTGGCCAACCATTTCTTTCAAAGCGGAGGAATTCTGTATAGGAGGACTCCTAATTTGGGATTGTTGCGATGTGTCGATGCCAAGGAGACATCTAGATTTCTCGATGAAATACATGCTGGAACTTGCGAACCTCACATGAATGGTTTCGTTATGGCCAAAAAGATATTAAGAGTAGAGTATTTATGGAAGACTATTGAGACAGACTGCATCAAATATGTTCAAAGGTGTCGCCAATGCTAGATACATGCTGATATGATATGGCTTCTGCCCAACAAACTCAATGCAATGAGTTCCCCCTGGCCTCTCTCTGCTTGGGGCATGGATTTTATCTGACCAATCAAACCCACTGCTTCAAACAGACACAGGTTCATTCTAGTGGATATAGATTACTTCACAAAATGGGTTGAAGTCGCGTCCTATAAGGCGGTAACCAAGAAAGTCGTAGAAGATTTTGTCCGGGACCATACTGTTTGTCGATTTGGAGTACCTGAATCCATCATTCAATATCAAGCATCGGAATTCTACAACATACATGCCGCAAATGAATGGATCCGTAGAAGCCGCCAACAAGAACATCAAGAATATATTGAGTAAATGGTAGACACTTACAAACAATGGCACGAGAAGCTACCATTTGCTTTACTCGGGTACCGAACCACAGTTCGTACATCAACTAGGGCAACTCCCTATCTACTGGTTTATAGTAATGAAGTTTTTATTCTCACCAAAGTGGAAATCCCTTCCTTAAGAATCATTTAAGAAGCCGAGCTCCGCGACGCAAAATGGGCACGGAGCCGATATGAACAACTAGCTCTTGTTGATGGAAAAAGAATGAACACAGTGTGTCATGGTCAACTCTACAAGGGGGCAGAGCACTGCCTCCAGACTACATAAGGCTAAGCACTACCTTCCCTTGCATGAGACTCAACACTGTCTCCATTCCTTGCATGAGGCTAAGTACTGCCTCCATACTACATAAGGCTAAGCACTGCCTTCCTTTATATAAAACTAAGCACCGTCTCCGTTCTTCGCATCAGGTTAAGCACTACCCTATCTCACACAAGACCAAGCCCTGTCTTGTCTCGTTCTCGCATATGACTAAGCATCACCTGTTTCCTTTATCAAGCGATTGATGTTACCAAATACTTGCATTTCATGGGCTGAAACATCGCCACATGGTCCAAAGGCATCGTAGTCCACATGCACCATACTCATAGCCTGAAGAAACTATTACATGGCCTGAGGATCTCTCAAAATTGCATATAATTATTCGAATGCGCCATAGTCCGAAGGCACCATCCTTATGGCCCGAGGACACCATTCCATGGCCTGCGAATCCCTTATCATATGTTTCATGGCCCAGGATGTCATGGTCTAAGGACATCATCCTCATCGTCTGAGGACAACCCTCATGGTCCAAATGGAGTTTGCATGATGTTTAAATTACACAATAACCCCATATATTCACGTGCATCATGTTTTATGTTTTGCAGGTAACTCGGGAGGTAACTGTTCTACAACCAGAAGCAATTCCTGCTCTGGTTTTCGTTCACAACGTTCACATCCTTTGACTATTTCAAACGTAGTCGACAATCAATAATTGTTTACTTTTTGTCCCGTAACCATCCAAACATTTACCTCAAGTATTCACAACATTCAAATTCGCATTCGCAGCTCCACCTAAAATTATTCGTTACCTACGACACTATCCTACCCAAACGATCCTTTTCGAAACATATGACCACTCTTATAACAACTCCATCTGTTCCGTTCACCGTTGGATCCAGAACTATACGCGGCCGGATTCCCGTAAAACCAGGGATATGTAGGCAACTCAAGAACTAGGCGCGTCCCCATTTATTTTAAAACACATCATTTCGTACTCACTTTGGACAAAATTGGTTATCATTTTCTTTATCCGACAACTCTTTCATCATTCCCGAGTAAAGATAGGTAGTTGTTGATACACAATTTTGCCCTCATATTTTTATAAATGTCATATATGCTTTTAAAACATCATTTTTGTATCATTATTTAATTTACAAGAGTTATATAAGAATTTTCTATAATTTTTAAAGCTTTAAAATAAATTTCTTGCATTTAAATTATTTAAATATGTATTAACTACCCCTTTAAATTATTTAGTGATGACTTAATTATCCAAATTTATTATTTTACAATCAAATATATGCTTTACAATTTTTTATTTCATTTTATATAATTACATTCACATTTTCTTTATATATTTATGCATTTTGCAATAATCGCCTATACTTTACAATTAATTGCGTTTATCATTTTATTTAGGGTCAAAATAACTTCTTTATATTTTTATAACCTTCAGCTACTATTTTCTAAAATATTTAGTCACATAAACAATTTTTTTTATATTTATCCAATTACTTTATTAATTTATTTCTTTTATTTCACTTGTTTTATTAAACCAACCTAATATTGAGCCTATTTTCGGACAAAAATAAGCCCAAACACCTGACCCTTTATAGAGCCTAGACCAGACGACCTTTTTACACCAACCCGGTCACGACCCGTCTTATAACCCGCCCCATCTCCCTTTTAATCTTGGAAGTTGATCTCAGAGATCAACAACCCACAAGCCATTCCCCTTTTTTATCCACCAAACCCCTAACCCTAAAGACCATTCTCTCATTTCGCCGCCTTTGAACCCTCTCTACTCTCTTCTCTTCTCCAACTCCAATAGCTGCCTCCTCAATCCTCCCCAATTCCAGTTCTAATATGGAATCTCCCCATGATTTTCCTTCCATATATGCTCGATCTCTCTGTTATTTACATGGTTTTGGTATCACATAATACTTGCCTATATTTGGCAAGTATACTATCCTAAAGCAAGCATAATCATCTCCAGACCTTTGAGACTTAGACGATAATTCGTCTATATGCACTCACTACCAGGCTATATGGGTCTGATTTACCAAGATCTTCGGCCAATCTTGATTTCCGTCAAACTAGGGTTTGAAATTTCAATTTTTCTTCTTTACCAGTTCTATTAATGATTGCATGTGATATTCTTTCTTTATTTGTGCTTGATTGATTATTTTCTATGTTTGTTTGTTCAATTTCTACACTATATAACCCCCCCCCCCTCTTTTCCCCTTTTAGACGGACCTCATTACTGCTATTGCCCTCACTATTTTTACTCAATCACTTACTTTGTTACACTCGAATATTTTTTGAAACTGTTGGATTTTGGGCTGGCTGAAAGCCAAGGCCATAATACTATTAAAATGACCTTCGGTGCAAGCACTGCTCAGAGCCCTTCTCAAGGCTCTTGTGAACTCTGAAGCACTGGAGATTTGAAGTTTCACTATATTCCTTCAATTGCTAGCGCTGAATCATTACTGATATTCTAGATTCCTCACACTTTTTCTCGTTTATCTTTGCAACTGGCCAGTGTTCTTTACCCTTACAACTCAAATTACTTCCCTCCTATATGATGAGATTGTGTGTCACTATTGTTTGGTTCAGCTTCCATGTTGTTTATGAGATTTCTAATGCTGTATGATTATCATATGTTCTACTAACTATCAGTCTCAATGATGTTACTTCTACAGTTCTGTATGTTCTGATATTACCTAAGTCCAAAGCTTCTAAATGGGTAGCTTGTTCTTTTGTAGATGAAATAACGTTCTGTCCCTCTTCCATGTTACTTGAACTTCTTGATCCTCCTATTGTGCTACCTTTATTTTCAATCATGTTTGCCTTAATGTCTCTTTGTAGTTTTAATGCCCTAATGCTATTTTCGTTATACTCTTAGAATCATGAGTAGTTAACTAAGGTAATTCCCGCTCTTTATATGTTTGCCTGGTTCGAATGTTAATGCCTGGTGAGTGTATCTTCATACTCCGCTTTGGACTCCTATGTTAAAACTTACTAGTAATTCATATTTTCCCAGAAATTGTTCCAAAAGCATTCTTCCCTCCTCATGTTAAGTCACTCATATATACATCTTTCATATTGCTCACTTTCTTAAAATGATCACACCTCGTGAATCCCGAACCTTTCAGACTATATTTCTATGTTACTTGCAATCCTTGACATTGTACTATAGTTGCATGTCTCGCCATCATTTTTGGTTACCACAACACTAATCTATAGGCCATTTTTGCTAGCGCTAGTTTGCTCAGTTTCATGCCTATTGTCATCCTTGGTATGTTCAATGGAACTTGCTATAGACTTACATTCTTAGAATTAGATACTTTCCTGCTAATTAGGTGTTGTGCAGAGTTCTCAATATTGTTGACCTTTAATTTCTTAATAGGTTTGCTTATCAATACTTTCTACTTGTCACAACTTACGAATCTAAGTTATGTTTTTCCCTACATGATTATTAAGATTTTCTTGTGAAGTTCACTATTTGTACTTGTCTCTCAAGCATGTTAACCTTCTGAAAATTAATTCATGACCCTGCTTGCCTTGATCTCTCATTCTTAACTCATTTGTTTATGGATTCTTGTATGCTAGATTCCTGCAGTTGAATCATGTGTATCCTAAGAAACCTGTTACCTTGAACTGGTATGTTAATCTGAAAACCCTATATGTGTCCAATCTATATATTCTGTATACTCTCTACATCATATGGATGCTTATGTTATGTTCAAGTGTGTGTCTTATCCCTGGGACATAAAAAATTCTTCTCAGTTGTGGTATTAGGTCCAAATAAGCATATGTTCCACTTTGGAATTTGATTTATCTTAAATGATTTGGGTTTTTTATGAGTTTCCATTCGTCCTTCAATTATCTATAACTGGTAACAGATGGGCAAGATAATTGTTTTGTTGTTGGGCTTGGACTGCTGAATCTGGTTCCTGGTTCTTGGTATTGTGGTTTTGAGTACACTATCTGCGCTTGGAATATGGGCTTGTCCAAATTTTAAGCCATTTGAAGGCCCAGATGCATTGCTGGGTTGTTTTACATTTATGATTAGGCATGCATTTATTCCATTTTGGGCCTGTAAAAATTTGTAATAACGAATAATGGAGAGATTAATGAAAAAGGGCTGGGGTATTCTTATATTTGTATGAAGGGTAGAAAACATGCCTACATGGTCTCTGTAAGTATATTTGCTTTTCGTTCAGCATGCCTTGTTTGTTATTTTGTTTGGTATATTGCATACTAATAGAAATCATGCACACCTCACGTGTACACTGTTCATGTCACGATCCAAAATCCCTAAAGTCATGATGGCGCCGGACATCATTGTCATGCAAGTCAATCATTAATTAATTGAAATAATTTTCCTGTTTTAACATTTATGAAAAAGCATTTCCTTTCACTTTATAACATATTAACTAAATAAAATCTTCCAAGTAAAACAATAGTTTAAATATTATACTTTAGCAAATATATCCCTACAATTTCCAGAACCCGGTGTCACAAGTACATGAGCAACTTCTAAGAACTTATACAATCATCACAAAGTCTGTTCGAAATACAAATTGGACAAGGGAATTTAAAATGAAAGTAAATACAGTACGAGGGAGACTCTGTCAGCTGCGGATCGCCTCCGGATGATGCAGCTCGCCTAAGTCTCAGAATCCTCCACATTGCTATAAAAGTACCTGTGCAATAAAATGTCCAGCAAGTGTAGCATGAGTATACAAACAGCGTGTACTCAGTAAGTCACCCGCCTAACCTCAGAGAGGTAGTGGCGAGAGGTCAAATTAGACACTTGCTAAAGGTCAATTTAGAATATTCAAGTATGATGCTAAGCATGATTATCCTAGGCAATTTATTAAAATCAGGAATAATTATTATCAACTCTTTCCATATTTAACACTTTAATCCTTCGTCATATTAACAAAAATTAATCAACATGGGTGATTTAATCAAATAACTATTTAATCAACGGGAAGGAACAACTTCTTCCAAAAATCTTTAATAACTTAAATCTCTGTCATTTCAGTTGACAACTTAAAATTTCAGGCCAGTAATCAGGCACAAATCATAGAAACTACGCAGTAAATATCATGCACAAGAAATGTCGAGGGTCGAACGGTGCGGACCAACAATAATAAACTGTGCACTGCCGAGGGTCGAACAGCTCGAACCATAGATGCATCTATCTGCCCCGCTCGTGAATCGATCATGAGACGCGGTTATACATACAAATAATAAGGCTAGCCTGCTCACGAATCACACCTGCGACTCAGGTGCTCATATGTACACATATCCACATAATAAAATTCGTATTTTTTTTTATCAAGAAAGCATTTTTTCTCAGGAAAGTGGTAAAATCCTTCTTAAAGGAACATGAAATATAGTTTTTAAATCTTTCTTTTGAAACTCATTTGCCAAATTCAATAATATTCAATAGTATAACCTTATCAGGTATACATTTATCCACAGAGGAAATAAATTCTCTTTCTAGATGATTAAGAAAATGAACTCTAGTCTTCTTTAGATATTAAATTACGATTTCAATTATATTAGCAGTTTAATATTACAGACAGGATTACAGGTACAATACGTAAGGCATGCTAGTGGGTCCTAGACTACCCGGACATGGCATAATAGTAGCTACACACGGACTCCCGTCACCTCGTGCGTATGTAGCCCCCGAAGATAATAGCATATACTTAATTAATTCACGTAGGGGGACAATTCCCCCTCACAAAGTTAGAAAGCAGACTTATTTCGCTCCGAAATTCTATAACCGGCCTCCAAGCCCTTCCGATGACTCCAAACGGACGCACAACCCAAAACTATCCAAACAACGACAACCCAATGAAAATATACTCTAATATTTGCAACAATTCCAAATTATATAATTTCCCAACCCCTCTTAGTGATATGACCAAAATTCCCTCGGGACCACGTGCCCGGAATCCGAAATTTCTCGAAGATATATTCTACCCATAGCCTTACTAACTCAAATAAACAATTTACTCAAATATTCATGCTCAATTCGTGGCTAAAAGTCAAATTTCCATTTTCTAGGTTTCTTTAAGATTCTCCAAATTTCCAATCAATTTCCATGCCTAATCCATGCATATAATCTTGTATTTAACTTAGAAGCATGAAGGAGTTACTTACCTTAACATTGCATGAAGAAATCCTCTCTTTGAAGCCTTCCAAGATCGCCTAAGCCAAAGAAGAATGAAGAAATGGCCAACAATCCATGGTTTTAAAAACATTCTGCCCAGCCTCGATTCCGCACCTGCGGTCCTACCTCCGCACCTGCGCTCCCGCAGGTGCGACCCATCACCCGAACCTGCGGCTGCCTCAACTCCAGCCCAAAATCGCACATGCGCCCTCTGTCCTCATCCGCGTTTTTGCAGGTGCGGAAATGCCATCGTACCTGCGCTCCCAGCCAGACCATCCATCCTTCGCACCTGTGGTTCCATAGCCGCACCTGCAGCCATATCCTCGCAGGTGCGGTCCAGATGACAGCAACCTCAGCCTTCTTCAAACTCCCAAACTTGATCCGTTAACCACCCGGAATCCACCTGAGGCCCCCGGGACCCCGTCCAATCGTACCAACCTGTTTCAAATAAAATGCGGACTTGTTCGAGACCTCAAATCACATCAAACAACATCGAAACCATGAATCGCACCCAATTCCCAACTTTATGAACTTAGAAATTTCCAACTTCTGCATCTGATGTCGAAACCTATCGAATCACGTTCGATTGAACCCAAATTTTGCGCACAAGTCATATTCAACTTTGCGAACCTGCTCCAACTTCCGGAATCGCATTCCGACATCGATATCAAAACTTCCACTTCCGGTCAGATTTCTCAAAAACCTTAAAATTTCTATCTTTAGCCAAATGACTTCAAAATGACCTCCGGACATCTGAATTCACTTCCGATCGCGCTCCCAACTCCAAAATCACCATACGAAGCTATTCCCAGACTCGAAATTCCAAACGGACATCAACAACACTGAAATGCACTTCAAGCCCAAATCTATGAAATTCTTCTAAAATGCTAACTTCCATAATATACATCGAAACGCTCCCGGGTTATCCAAAACCCGATTCGGACATACGCGCAAGTCCGAAATCATCATACGAACCTGCTGGAACCTTCAAATCCTGATTCGGAGGTCGTTTACTCAAAATTCGAATCTTAGTTGATTCTTCCAACTTAAGGCTTCTGAAATGAGAATTTTCTTTCCAAACCAACTCTAAACTTTCCGAAATTCAATTCCAATCACACCTACAAGTCATAATACCTGAAATGGAACCGCTCACGGCCTCCAACCGCTGAACGACGCGCTAGAGATCAAAACGACCGGTCGGGTCATTACATTCTCCCCCACTTAAATAGATGTTCGTCCTCGAACGTGCTAAGAACTGCTCTGGAGTTATCTGGAATCACTGTTTAACATTTCGAGCACCTTCCCGCTACCACAAACCAGTTGAGTACATTAGCTTGATCAAATCTGATGATTTCTTCTTTTATCCATATAATAAGCTCAGAACCTATTTCTAACACTTGAAATTCTATGCCAGGCCTACTTCCAACATATAAACACCGTATCAACCACCACACGATATACCAGAACATGACTGCATACCTTTGCTGAATCAGCACCATGCACCGCATAACTCATCATCTTACCACAATGGCACTCCCTGAACCTTAATAGCCAAAATTTCACGAATCTGGTGCTCCCAATGCACCTCATAACAAATATACAACATCCTGCCATAATGCCGATGATACCACCACAACGGAGGAGATGTGTAGAAATTTGTACCCAACTGCAGAGTTAACATGATACGAAAACCAAAAGCAAGATAAGTAAGCACACGAAATCCTGATGTATTTCTAACAAATCTGACGACCTTGACTGAAAAGCTCCCAGTTAGGTCTGTAGCTGGCCTTATTGAATGCCTCATCTTGACTAGAATCATCACCTCATTATGAATCTGAATAATGGTATTTTTTCTTTAATATATACTTCATATAACCTTATCGCACAGATCCCTGATCCGAAAATCTCGTCTCACCCAGTATGAACTGCTCAGACAACAAATCACCCCAAACATGACCAACAGCCTCACATGATACCACATCGCGCCAATAGACCATAACTCGAACATGATAATAAGAAACGACTTAGGAAGGGACTATTCAACTCACGCAACTAATATGAACTCTTATAAGAAAATAGGAAGTAAAACACAAGAAAATAAATATAGGAACCTTACTCATCATCACATTGTTGCGGCGTGCAACCCGATCCGAATAACATACCCGTGGCGACGTGCCACCCAATCCACACATAAAATTTACATAAGAAGATATATATACGGAGCTGATTTGCTCACTATTACAAATTACTGAATATCGATCATAAGCACGCTAAGTGCATAATACCATCCTGGGGAGACTGATAAAGCCGTATGCTACAAAACTCAAGCACAACTGAGGTGCGTTATATATATACACACACTCTGGATCTCAAGATCTATCCTTCTCACATAATATCCCCACTACGCGGAACCTCAACACATAGGATATATATCAAGCCATTTCACAACTCACACGGCACAATCATAAGATCTCATGAATTTGACGAAGACGGAACAACATCTGCTGTTCTAATACCTTTCCATGAAAACGCACTCTACTGAAATGAGCATGTCTGGCTCATACGGAGCCCATAATCGTATTTAGATCCATCCACAAACATCGAGTCTACCTTGCTCGCACCAACTAAGCTAATAGTTTTTACCTGGGTCCATATTGACCCACTTTATCTCATAATACACGAGAACAACCATCATCATCGGGACAAACACCCCATAATCCATAATCAACTCAACCGAACGCCCTCCAAGCATAGATTCTCCAATAAACAATATTGCACTTCTTTATACTCAGTCCAAATCTTCAATCCATCAAGTGACTACATGTCACACTTTATACAATCTTTTCGCGGTCACGCTTCCACGACCTTCCACACAAGGTAGCAAATCTGCACATCCCCCACTGGCCATACTACACTGTAAGACAAATCAAGAACCCATAACCAACGTACAAAGCCTCTTCCACCGAATATCAATCTCAGGTGACGCTGAAGATAACACCAACTTATTCTGAACTTTTGAATCTCTTTTTCTTGCTCTTCCGAGCTCAACTCCCTTATTAACACCAAATCGCGATCTCGATTCTTACTCCCAGTTACATACTGCTTACCGCACCTAATATGCCAATATGAGGTAGCACAAGAATTCCATCATAACTTCTGAACCACCAATAGGGTGAACACTTCATCACATAGAAACCTTTTACTTAACTCAATTCAGGAGTACCATCTCAACACACGAGTGAATTCCCACAATCACCCAACATGCAAATCCTTAAGTAGTAGTCTATACCACCATAACCCTTCCGGGATCCGCCTACACCTGAAAGGCTATAAGACTTGAATACTCCCACATGAAATCCATTATGACGGTCGAAAAGCCCCCCACATACCGGCACAAACCACATGCATAACTTAATCACACCAAAGGAACCGATCACTGCCGTAAATGTGCCATTTCAACCATGGCTAATCAATCTATTTTCTTTTAATCATCTTCAATTGCCTCAGGAATAATAGCAACTTCCTTCAACTCATAGCAAACTCAACCGTCACCCATCCCGAGTGACCTTGATTCACGAGACTATGCTGCCTAAATCCTGTAATCCGTCTCATACCCTCCTGATAATCTTTCTACAATCCGGAGTTTATTTCTCTCACTCCTCCAATACTATCCTGCATGCTGAAACACATCATAGAACATTCCAACCATCCTCATTTTTCTCAGAAATTACTTTGTAAAAGCTCAATTCTCGATCATACTGCTGCCTGAAACCCTTAAACGCCGCATTCTTAACTTTTGAACTCACTAGGACCGCTATTAAGAGTCACTCACTCTGACTGGCCCCGAATACAATCAACTCCAAGGCTATTCTAGCACATGAACACCCTTTCCCTTGAAGCACGTGATTGAGTTACTATCCCTGACAACTCACCTATGCCTTAAGCAAAATTCTAAATCTTCCAAAGCCTAACCCTGGCCCGACAAGGCCAACTTTTGCACACATTCATCAAATCCCATGCACAATCACCATTTTACTACTTTCCCTTAGCTGTAATAAATTGCCAACACACCGACAATCCGTAACCCTATGATAACACAATCCTGCAACCCAACTGCANTCAAGGCTCTCCTAGCACATGGACACCCCTTTCAATAAAACACGTGAGTGATTCACTACCCTGACAACTCACCTATGCCTTAAGCAAAATTCTGAATCTTCCAAAGCCTAACCTTGATCTGACAGGGCCAACTTTTTCACACATTCATCAAATCCCATGAACAATCACCATTTTACTCCTTTCCCTTAGCTGCAATAACTTGCCAACACGTCGAAAATCCGTAACCCTATGAGAAGACAACCCTACAACCCAACTGCAGATTGTGGGACTCCCCCACTAAGCCTGAAGATACTCCTTGCACCACTCTAGACCATGTTGAGATCCTTTTTCCTTTGATAACGCGATCTAGCTCAACCAATCCGTCCAATTCTTCCAAATCCTCTTGCTAGCACTCCCTAAATACTCAAATTCTCTATCATCATTCACACATTCTGCCTCCTACCGAATATTCACTAGAACCCCTCATAGAGACCTGACAACCATGCCACCGCTAACCTATTCACAGGAGATAACCCACCTGAGGAAATCACCCGCGGACACCTTCCAACGACACTGAAATACACGCTCTCTATGACTTCAACACCCCATCCTACGCCCTGCTTCATTTACCAACATTACTAGTTCGTCCGTTCCTCATGGACATCTATTAAATTCGCGACAATATCTTCAAATTCCAAGCTATGATGCCGCTCCCCCACTTTGCGACTGCTCGACTCTCGCTTCTTACACCTAGCCTCCTAGAAATGGAACCACCGCCTAGTCTTACTTCAGGATCATTCTCTGTAGCTCTCAAACCAGCATATCACCACGACTTCAAGCTCTCTGAAGATCATCTTTCCCTAGCTGCCTTCATTATCAACACTTATCCAGTAATGAACCACCGCACCTCATGGCCTCTACCAACCGCATTCTTCAATACTTCTTCTCAATTTCTGACCCTATGCAATCGAAGAAACCATAGCACCGGCAAACTTAATGCATTCCATTCGATCAATGACGACGACTTCACGTCACAGGTGAATACTCCACCTTATTTGAAACACCAAGTCTTACTACTTTATCAATCCAAGACATGGCCATCTATAGATCAATTGCCTTCCTTCCACTGGAATCTAAATACTGAAATCTCAAAATCACACTCTGAGAAGACCTCCCTTCAAGATATTCATCACCCCCAACCTATGGGCAAGCATTCTATCATCATATCGACATCGCGCGATAACCAATCATAAACATCATCACCACATGAGCATAACCTCAATGCTCTCAGAAACACAGCTACTGAGCTGAAACACCATATTATCCTTTCACAGGGCAACGAAAATAGCCTCAATCAACTTCACAGGGAGAAACATCCTGCACCGTGCCAATAGCACCATTTCAATTCCTCAAATTCCTGATTCATAGCAAGCGCTTTGCGACGCGTAAGATTGAGTAGGAATAAACATAGGCATAAGCATCAAAGGAATAAAATCGCACGATGAGGAATCAAGAAGGGAAGTACTCCTAACAGCCCTGTAGCCTCTCGAAGATAAGTACAGACGTCTCAGTACCGATCCGCAAGACTCTACTAGACTTGATCATGACTCGTGAGACCTAAGGGAACCTAGAGCTCTGATACCATGTTGTCACGACCCAAAATCCCTAAGGTCGTGATGGCGCCGGACATCATTGTCAGGCAAGCCAATCATTAATTAATTGAAATAATTTTCATGTTTTAACATTTATGAAAAAGCATTTCCTTTCACTTTATTACATATTAACTAAATAAAATTTGCCAAGTAAAAAAATAGTTTAAATATTACACTTTAGCAAATATATCCCAACACTTCCCAGAATCCGGTGTCACAAGTACATGAGCAATTTCTAAGAACTTATACAATCATCACAAAGCCTGTCCGAAATACAAATTGGACAAGGGAATTTTAAATGAAAGTAAATACAGTACGAGGGAGACTCTGTCAGCTGCAGATTGCCTCTGGATGATGCAGCTCGCCGAAGTCTCTGAATCCTCCAAATTGCTATGAAAGTACATGTGCAATAAAATGCACAACAAGTGTAGCATGAGTACACAAACAACGTGTACTCAGTAAGTCACCCGCCTAACCTCAGAGAGGTAGTGGCGAGAGGTCAAATTAGACACTTGCTAAAGGTCAATTTAGAATATTCAAGTATGACGCTAAGCATGATTATCCTAGGCAATTTATTAAAATCAGGAATAATTATTATCAACTCTTTCCACATTTAACACTTTAATCCTTCGTCATATTAACAACAATTAATCAACATGGGTGATTTAATCAAATAAAAATTTAATCAACGGGAAGGAACAACTTCTTCCAAACATCTTTAATAACTTTAAATCTCTGTCATTTCAGTTGACAACTTAAAATTCCAGGCCAGTAATCATGCACAAATCATAGCAACTACGCAGTAAATATCATGCGCAAGAAATATCGAGGGTCGAACGGCACGGACCAACAATAATAAATTGTGCACTGCCGAGGGTCGAACGGCTCGAACCATAGATGCATCTATCTGCCCTGCTCGCGAATCGATCATGCGATGCGGTTATAGAGACAAATAATAAGGCTAGCCTGCTCGCGAATCATACCTGCGACTCAGGTGCTCGTATGTACACATATCCACATAATAAATTCGTATTTTTTTTTATCAAGAAAGCAGTTTTTTCTCAGGAAAGTGGTAATATCCTTCTTAAAGGAACATGAAATATAGTTTTTAAATCTTTGTTTTGAAACTCATTTTCCAAGTTTAATAATATTCAATAATATAACCTTATCAGGTATACATTTATCCACGAAGCAAATCAATTCTCTTTCTAGAAGATTAAGAAAATGAACTCTAGTCTTCTTTAGATATTAAATTACGATTTCGATTATATTAGCAGTTTAATATTACAGACAGGATTACAGGTACAACACGTAAGGCATGCTAGTGGGTCCTAGACTACCCGGACATGACATAATAGTAGCTACGCACGGACTCCTGTCACCTCGTGCGTACGTAGCACCCGAAGATAATAGCATATACTTAATTTATTCACCTAGGAGGACAATTCCCCCTCACAAAGTTAGAAAGGAGACTTACCTCGCTCCGAAATTCCATAACCGGCCTCCAAGCCCTTTCGATGACTCCAAACGGACGCACAACGCCCCAAAACTATCCAAACTACGACAACCCAATGAAAATATACTCTAATATTTGCAACAATTCCAAATTATATAATTTCCCAACCCCGCTTAGTGAAATGACCAAAATTCCCTCGGGCCCACGTGCCCGAAATCCAAATTTTCTCGAAGATATATTCTACCCATAGCCTTACTAACTCAAATATACAATTTACTCCTAATATTTGCAACAATTCCAAATTATATAATTTCCCAACCCCGCTTAGTGAAATGACCAAAATTCCCTCGGGCCCACGTGCCCGAAATCCAAATTTTCTCGAAGATATATTCTACCCATAGCCTTACTAACTCAAATATACAATTTACTCAAATATTCAGGATAAATTCATGGTTAAAAGTCAAATTTCCATTTTCTAGGTTTCTTTAAGATTCTCCAAATTTCCAATCAATTTCCATGCCTAATCCATGCATATAATCTTGTATTTAACTTAGAAGCATGAAGGAGTTACTTACCTTAACATTGCATGAAGAAATCCTCTCTTTGAAGCCTTCCAAGATCTCCTAAGCCAAAGAAGAATGAAGAAATGGACAACAATCCATGGTTTTAAAAACATTCTGCCCAGCCTCGATTCCGCACCTGCGGTCCTACCTCCGCACTTGCGCTCCCACGGTGCGACCCATCTCTCGCACCTGCGGCTGCCTCAACTCCAGCCTAATATCGCACATGCGCCCTCTCTCCGCATCTGCGTCTTCGCAGGTGCGAAAATGCCAACGCACCTGCGCTCCCATCCAGATCATCCATTCTTCGCTCTGCGGTGCCATAGCCGCACCTGTGGCTTCCTCGCAGGTGCGGTCACACCAGACGACAGAAACCTCAGCCTTCTTCAAACTCCCAAACTTGATCCGTTAACCACCCGGAATCCACCTGAGGCCCCCGTGACCTCGTCCAACCATACCAACCTGTTCCAAAACAAAATGCGGACTTGCTCAAGGCCTTAAATCACATCAAAAAACATCAAAACCACGAATCGCACCCAAATCCAACTTTATGAACTTAGAAATTTCCAACATCTGCATCCGATGACGAAACCTATCAAATCACGTTCAATTGACCCCAAATTTTGTGCACAAGTAATATTCGACATTACCGACCTGCTCCAACTTCCGGAATCGCATTCCAATCTTGATATCAAAACTTTCACTTCCGGTCGGATTTGTCAAAAACCTTCAAATTTCTATCTTTAGCCAAATGGCTTCAAAATGACCTCCGGACATCCGAATTCACTTCTGATCGTGCTCCCAACTCCTGAATCACCATACGAAGCTATTCCCAGACTCAAAATTCCAAACCGACATCAACAACACTGAAATGTACTTCAAGCCCAAATCTATGAAATTCTTCTAAAATGCTAGCTTCCATAATATACGCTGAAACGCTTCTGTGATATCCAAAACCCGATCCGGACATACGCCCAAGTCCAAAATCATCATACGAACCTGCTGGAACCTTCAAATCCTGATTCGGAGATCGTTTACTCAAAATTCGAATCTTAGTTGATTCTTCCAACTTTAAGGCTTCTTAAATGAGAATTTTCTTTCCAAATCAACTCTAAACTTTCCGAAATTCAATTCCGACCACACTTACAAGTCATAATACCTGAAATGGAACTGCTCATAGCCTCCAACCGCTGAATGACGCGCTAGAGCTCAAAACGACCGGTCGGGTCGTTACAATTCAAACACGTTAGTCTAAGCATCTACCATACTCATTTCTATGTTACTACTACACATTAAGACAGCATGCCTATATGATGTATAACATATGCTTTGTTAACCTAGATACCATGTATGTAGGACTCTAAATAATCAATTGGTCAATTGATTCTATTACTTTTAGTGTAGTTCCCATCTGCATATCATGACTATAGGATTCTAATCTTTTAATCGACTATTTCCGATTTTCATTACACTATCCCGCCTAGATGACATGTCTGTAGGAATAAAGTGTTATAAAATCAAGCCTAATTATGCAAATGTTAGACACCGTGCCTAAGGACATTCACGACTGCCTAAGGTGCACGCTTATAAAATCACCATTAGTAATCCGGTAATTCGTATCACTTTATTGCCTCACCAACAATTAGAAATCATGCCTATAGGACTTGTGGTGTTTTAAACTGTCTATACGCTGCTTATATAATACTTAATCCATAATCACCTAGAAACCATGCCTATATGACTTTAAATTTTTATTATGAATTATATATTGCCTGAACTTCCCACGTGCATTTGTTGTTTATGTGTGGAGGCTCTTGGTCCTTTAATTGTCTTTACATGAAGTCCTATTTTTTTTGAATGTTGCCTAGTTTTATCATTTTGAGTAACCTAAGCTGAGTGTAGAACCGCCTAAAAGAAGGTCCAAAGCCTCGTGGATCGTAGGTATGGGACGAGTAGTGCACACATAGGGTATGATTTAGAATTGAATTAGAGCGCCTTTAAGTAACAGCCTCAACATAGTAATTGGGTAGCAGGAAATGATAGTCTGTGCCCGCTGAATAATATGAGCAACCTCTACCTTAAGGGAGTTGCGAAATTATTTATGTTGCACGGGGTGATCCTTTAGGCTAAAAAACTTAGGACCCCTTTTCTTTACGTACTTGTTATTTACACTTAGTCATTTAACATAGATCAATGTAGTTGTATCCTTGTAGTCATTAAGATTTGTACCGATTCTCATGTGTTATAATAAGACTCGTCGAATTCTAAATTTCCCTTTATTTATTTGATCACCTAGCATAATTACATAATCCATAAAGTTTAAAGTTTGGCCGGGACACATTTGTGGACCTCGAAGAGTGCCTAACACCTTCTCTTTGAGTTAATTTGACCCTTTACCTGATCTTTGGTGACATGGACTAGTCAAATAGAGTTATTTGCAAATAGGTGCCCTAACTCACCTTATAAATCATTAGGTGGAAACTCTTCTATTTTAATACCCATTTAAAAGAGTTTTCACACGTCGAAACCCGCTTTCGTGAGAAAATGGGGTGGGATAGCTGTAAGTCAAATCATACGGACCAGACTTCCCTTCTACGGCCGCACAAAAGAAATGTGCGGACCACGAATCCCTATATGTGGCCACAGGTAAAATTGTGTGGAC
This sequence comes from Nicotiana knightiana, assembly GCA_005239525.1. Classification (NCBI taxonomy): domain Eukaryota; kingdom Viridiplantae; phylum Streptophyta; class Magnoliopsida; order Solanales; family Solanaceae; genus Nicotiana; species Nicotiana knightiana. Next base: position 21,864 of record ML402755.1, read on the forward strand.
CGCAGATCCCTTTCCCTGCAGACATGGCTAAACTGTACAACCCCCACTGTATCTTATGGTTTCTCCTTTACTTACATGTCTCCTGTATGTGTTTGAACATCTAATTGAAACTAACAATCTCCTCTATTTGATATAGACAATGGTTCGATCAAGAGGACGAGGTGACACTTCAAAAGGAAGAGGTGAATCTTCTCGGGGTCGAGGCAAAAGTGCCTTGCCCCTTGGCCAGCCAAAGACGATAAGAAAGAAAGCAACATCAGGTAGAGGGAAAAGTGCAGACCTCTCCGAGTCTAGCACATATGTTCCGTATAGGGAAATGTCAGACGGAAACTCATCCTTTGTTCAAGAGGAGCGGCTAGCCACATAGTCGAGGCCGCATGGGAGATACCAGCTCAGGGACGAGCCATCTTCATCTCACAGCACCTCCGAGGGGTCAGAGAGTGCTAGCAAGTCTTATGAGCTATCAACTGTAGTAGTCCCTGAGGCTCCTATTATATATGACATCCTCGATGATGGCAAAGGGGGTGATGCTACAACTTCAACCCTTGAAAGATCAAACAATATATAGTTTTGGGGGGATCGCTTTGTCAACCAGGCTGCCTTCAGCAGTTTCCGTATGTGGTGGCCAATTAGATCGCTAATTCTTGAGAGACAATTTTTGTTGAAGGACTGGGAGAAATATAACCCAGCTATACTGAGATAGTTCAGGGCACGAAAAGGGTGGATGTGTTTCACCGAGGGGTTAGAGGATTCCAAAGAATACCTCGTCCGTGAATTTTATGCCAATGTTGCTCATATCAAGAAAGGGATGAAGGCGACCAAAGTGCGCAACCTCAAGGTGAGGTTTGATCAGCACACGATAAATGTGTATTTGGGCTTTGAGGATGTTGATCGGAAAGAATATCTGGAGAAATGCGCACTGAAGGATGAAGTCCGAACTTGGTTGGCTGAGATTCTAGCACCACCACCATGGATCATTGCTGGGGTTCCCATCCACCAGAACACTCTGAGTTTTGAGGCGAAGGGGTGGAAAACCTTTGTCTGCAACTGACTGGATCCAAGCCAGAACGAGACTCACCTTCCTATTCCTCAGGCCGTGCTTGTGGCTTCCATCATGGCCAGTTGACCAATCAATGTAGGTGCCGTGATGTCAGCCAACATTTCAATGATTCCATGGAAGGACAACTCGGCCAACCCTTATCCCAACAATATCACAGAGTACCTCACCGATGCAAGTAGAGCCGAGGGATTTTGACACCAAGGCGAAGGAAAAAAATCCCTTTGATTGGTATTCTCTAATGGATGCGAGCAACCCAAAGAACAAAGTTCAGCCTTCTACCACCACATGCCAGTCTGATGAGCCAACAGTTGTAGCTTCTAAGGCAACTGATCTTCCATCCACTTCTGCTGAGCCTTCCACAAGTGCCACTGCTATGCCTCCACCATCATCTTTAGCTCCTACCAAAGTCCCTAGAGCTGCTCTAAAGTTAGTGCCCATGCCCACAATTCCGGTATCTGCTCCGCGAGTCTCCCAAACATTGGCGAGTCTCAATAATTAGATACAGACAACTACTTCTAAGCTGTCTGACATGTCTAGTATTGTTGCAGTGCAATATACTTCTCAGGTACCATATGCTCCTTCTGACATTGATGAGACACTGAAGAAGATTTTGGAGAACTAGAAGACAATCATTGATACCTTGGTACAACACAGGTCAGTGATTGAGGAGCTGGGAAAGGAAAAAGTAAAGAAGATGAGAAAGTCCTAGGTTAGCAAGAAATCAGTGGACAAGCTCTGGAGGGAGGTGACTAGACTTGCTATAGCTGGAGACCTTCCCTTAAACATGCTGATTGACCCGCACCAGTCCGCCCCAGATCCTTCAGCACCATATGCACCAACTGGCCAGTATAGCGAGCCAGGCCTTGCTACCGACACTACTGAGGCAGTGCGTGAGATTTTTGCCAACCCAGTCATACCTAGATTTGACGATGATGAGATTCAGTTGGCCGATCCAGAGGGAGATGACATTGTTGGGGACACTGAGATGTCCAAGGATCCATAGGGAGTTTTTTCACCCTCTCCTCTTTTACTCTTATTTGCTAAGCATTAGAGACAATGTTTACTTTTATTCCGGGGGGGGGGGGGGGAGTTTATTTGACACTTTGAAAGATTTGGTCTGTAATAATTTGATGATACTCTTTCTATTCTTATTTTTATTTATCTAGCTTCTCTCTCTTATCTTATGTATATTTATCTCTCTTTAGTAGTTTTTGCTTATTAGCTTCTTTATTTCTCTCTCTACTATTAGCTCTTATTTTGTTAGTGGATTCTTTTTATGCTTTACTAGATAATAAGCCTTTGGTTTTCTTAACACCACGGTTCTTTCCAAAGGTAGTTGTTGTGTGAACCGGATGACTCGTCCCAACAATGGATGGCGTGATAACCTTCTTAAGGGAATGAGTCAGTTTTTTGTGTTTAGGTAATAATAGTAGTAGTTTTGAATAAAAATACCTAATCAAGTCATGCTAGAAGAGTCAACCATACTTTAATTGGTACCAACACACTTAAGTACGTACTTATGCTTATAGACAAGGTTTTTGAAAGAAATAGCTCTAATTAGTGACTTTGTGACTCTTGAGTTGACTTTGGCAACCATCAAGTGGTTTAATTGGACCATAGTGATCTATAAACTTGAATGTGATCGTTGTAGGCCCTCGAATCTATCCTCTTTTACAATCTAGTTGCGTGAGGGGGTGAGATGAATTGTTGCTAGTTTAAGTATCCGTGCGAAGGGTCTAGAACTTGCCCCAAATGTGTTTCAAGGCAAAATCCTAAGTTTTTCTTGGTTTGAGAAGTGATTGTAGGCTTTTATTGGCCCCTTTGAGCTTTCTATTTCCAACTAATGTCGTTATCCCTAGTCAACCCCTTTGAGCATCTAGCCTTTCTCATTTGATAACCATGTTATAAGCCTTGACCCATTTTTTCATGACCCTCTCTTGGCACCAGGACTTCCTTAACACTCTTGTGAAACAAGTGGCTTAAAACATAAGTTTGGGGGAGAGGTTAGGAATTTGAAAATGGTATCAAGGCACAAAAATAGAAAATAAAGGATCTCTATGAAAAAAGAAGGCAAGAAAATAAAAGAACAAAAAGAAAAATGCAAAATCTGAATAAGTGGAAGGGTTGATGGTCTCAAAAAAAGAGATGTAATGATCCCCATGAGCAATAAAAGGGATAAAAATAATTAAATGAACAAGAAATAGTGATGTTAAGTCTCTCTAATCCCCAACGAAAATAAAATGCCTCTAAGAATTGGCAATTGTGAGCCGAGAAATGAAAGTGTGGAGTGCTTAACAAAAGGTGTAACTACTTATCCACATGATATCCTACCCTTATCCAAAAGCCTTCATTATAACCCAAAAGAAGTCCTACTTTATTTCAAACTGAGTGAGCTTACATTAATGGTGATCTACATGAGGGACAAACCTATAGCTTACAACTGTTAGAGTAAAAGTAGAATTAGAAATCAAAACATTTAGTGGAAGTGCAAATTTAGTTAATCCATTCGCTCTCTTCAAGTGTATACTCCTAACACTCATTGTATCTCCCTGTGGAAATTGATCCCGACTCTTGTTGGGTACTATTCTTCCATCGACTTCTTCCACTCACTATTTATTGCATATTGGAAGTGGATCAACGGACTTTGATGTTATTTTGGGAATGGATTGGTTGTCACCTTATCACGCCATATTGGACTGGTAAGCCAAGATGGTGACCTTATCCATGATGGGGTTGCCTCGACTAGAGTGGAAAGGGACTCTTGGCCATTCTAATAGCAGAGTTATTTCTTATGTGAAAGCTCGACATATTATCGAGAAGGTTGTCTAGATTATTTTTCTATATCTGTGGTCCTAGTGCGAAAGTTCCTTCTATGAATTCAATACCACTTGTACGTGATTTACTAGAGGCGTTTCTTGTGGATCTGCCGGGGATGCCACCCAATAGAGATATCGAATTTTGTATTGACTTAGCTCCGGCACTCAACCTATTTTTGTTCCACCATAACTTATGGCCCAGCTAAGTTGAAGGAGCAATTTGTGAGATTTGCTTGATAAAGGATTTATTAGATCTAGTGTCTCACCCTAGGGTGCACCAGTGTTGTTTGTGAAGAAAAAGGATGGTACGATGAGGATATGTATTGATTATCGGCAGTTTAACAAATTCACTATCAAGAACAAGTATCCTTTGCCAAGGATTGATGACTTATTTGATCAGCTTCAGGGTGCCAAGGTGTTTTCGAAGATTGATTTGAGATCTGGATGCTATGAGTTGAAGATTAGGGCATTAGATATCCCAAGGGCAGCTTTTTGAACTCGGTATGGGCATTATGAGTTCCTAATGATATAATTTGGCTTTACTAATTCCCCATTTATAGAGTTGATGAACCGGGTATTTAAGCCTTATATGCCAAGTTCTAAAAGTGTGAGTGTTGGTTGGATTTGATTGCCTTTTTGGGGCATGCGGTATCTTTCGAGGGCATTAAAATGGATCCTAAGAAGATTGAGGCAGTTCAAAACTGGCCTAGACCTACTTCAGCTACAAATATTCGGAGCTTCCTAGGTTTGGCGAGTTATTATCGCCGGTTCGTGGAGTGGTTTTTATCTATTGCAGCCCCATCGACTAGATTAACCCAGAAGGGTGCCCCATTCAGATGGTCTGATGAGTTTGAGTTGAGCTTACAGAAGCTCAAGAATGCATTTACTATAGCTCTAGTGTTGGTGTTACCTATAGGTTTGGGGTCTTACACTATCTATTATGATGCGTCACGTATTAGGCTTTGTGTGATGTTGATGCAAGATGGTAGGGTGATTGCCTATGCGTCTCGCCAGCTGAAGCTTCATGAGAAGAATCACCTTGTTCACGACTTAGAGGTGGCAGCTATTGTCCATACATAACATCCACTTGAGTATATAGGTGTGCATAACATCAGCAAGCCTCTGAGGGCATCCCATCATATCATCTCGGCCACTGTGGGCAAAATCATCAACATTTACATATACCAACTGATCAGGTGGTGGTGCATATATAACGCCGTAACCTTTTCCCGTATCCCGTACACATATATATACGTGTATATAACGCCATCTGGTCATGGGTCAATGTACATGTATAAATGCATTAAATGCATAATAAATACGTCAATAAGATTTCTCGGAATGTCATAAAAATAATATGCCTGTCAAATACGTATTTTTTTCTGAGACCCATGAACAAAAGATATAATAATAATTCACATGGGGAATCAAGTATATAGATACCCCTAGTATTTCTATGAATAGAATCATTTATGGAAGTTGTGCATTTTCTCGTTTCGTTCGTGTCATATGGATCATACCAAAAAGAAAGAAGGGATAGCCTTAACATACCCGGAGTAGAGAAAAATCCATATGATATTCTTGCTCGAATTCTCGTTGAAGCAGAAATTTCACGTTATAAATAAGGAGGATGACTCCTCTGTACAGTTAGTGTCACTAAAACTTTTGCAGAAAATTAAGTAGAAGAGTACTACTCCCTGTTACAGTGTGCTTACAAAAAGATAAAATGCAATGATTTGATTATTTAGGTTTGGACAATCCTGTGGTGTGGATTCTCACTGTAGTGTTCTTTTGTAGGATTTTGTAAGGATTCATATTGCTTAATGTTTTTGTGGGAATTGTAGGAATTGTAACGAATTTTGTAAGAAGTCACATACTAATTTTGCAAGAGCTTCACGTCAGATTTGTTTTGAAAATGTTAGAAGGGGAAATGTGGTTTATTTTGTTCAAAATTCTAGAATAATGTGTCTTGATATCATTATACTATGTTGCCACCTAATTTAATGTGACCATGAGTCATTGTTAGTGGCTTGCTGTCATGTGGGGTGGGGTGGGGTTTTTGTTTAATCTTTATCCACTTATTAAGTAATTAGGTAATGTCTCATTACCCGGTAATTAACCAATTACCCACATAATTAGGTATTATCTCAAATTACTTAAAATACTACTAATTTTTAATGTACTTTGTACATCATACTATCGCGGTCATGTGGCACCTTGTATGGTACTAGTCCATAAATATCGGGTATTATAGCTCATACCGTATTTTATCCCAAATTGACAACATTTAACAAAACTCATTTTCTTTAATTCGTGTATCCTATATCCTTCATGGCACTTACTTATCGCGTGTTATAAATAACATAAATACGTTAACCTCAAGGTAATCTTATCCCTGAGTTATCGATTAACTGAAGATGAAACTTTAACGTACGAAACGCGAGATGTAACATCCTTCCCCCTTTAGAAACATTTCTCCTCGAATGTTCAACTCCCCGGGATCTATATAACTTTGGCAGAGTCGCCTTTGTAAAAATACTACTAGCAACTCTCCCTGTAGAAACTCAATAATTCAACGCCACATAGGACCACCATCATCAATAACGACAATGTACTCATACGACCAATGACAATAACTAACACAAGAATTCATACGCGTACCTTAAGGTTGTGATGTCTCAGTCGGACCCTTCTCTGGAGAAGGAAACAAGTAAGGATATCTAGACTTCATGTCTTCTTTGGCCTCCCAAGTCATTTTGTTCCACATTGTTGTTTCTCCAAAGTACTTTCATCGAAGCTACATCTTTAGTTCTCAATCTCCGAATCTGTCTGTCTAATATAGCAATGGGAGTTTCTTCATATGATAGTTGCTCTGTGACCTGAACGTCATCAACTGACACGATTCTGTAAGGATCTCCGATACATTTACAGAGCATAGACACATGAAAGACTGGATGTACAGACTCCAAGTCCGAAGGCAAGTCTAACTCATATGCTACCTGGCCTACCTTGCGTATGATCCTATATGGTCCAATGTACCGAGGGCTAAGTTTTCCTCTCTTATCGAACCTCATAACACCTTTCCTCGGAAAATCCCTCATAACGTGGCCCGGATAACCACAATTATAACAAACACCCAACCCCATACGGCATTGCCCGGCATGCTGCTTACCACACTGAGCACATCGTGGAAAGGGCGGCCTCATATGACTTGACTCACCTCTATACTGAGAACCTAAGGCCCTGAAATTCTGACCAGACCCTGAATATGTGGAACAATCAAATATCTTACCGCCAAACTGAAGGGGCGCGCTAGCCGATGGCTGGGTTGGATACCTCGGGTACTATTGCTTCTGACCACCTCGAAACTCACCAGAAGGACCCGAAGACCTCGCTCTCTTATTCTGGGCCCTATCATGCTCACGATCCATCCTATGCTTCGCTTACGATCCTCTACACCCTGAGCGTATGTCTAAATACGAGAAATATCCATGTCTGGCTGAAGTGAGACCGACATACAATCGTTAAGAAAGTGCGGCTCTAATCCCATCACGAATCGGTGAACCCGATCCTCTATCTTAGATACAATAGTGGGAGCCTACCTAGAAAATGAATCAAACTGAAGACTGTACTCTCTAACACTCGTGTTACCCTGCTAAAGGGTCAAGAACCTATCAACTCTGGCTCCCCTAAGCTCTGGTGGCAGATAATGACGAAGAAAAGCTTCTGTAAACTCCTGCCATACTGTTGGAGGGGCATTCTCCCCTCTGGACAACTCCCAAGACTCGTACCAATTAACTGCAACATCCTGAAGTCTATAGGAAGCTAGCTCAACTGAATCAGTCGCAGTGGCGTTCATTACCCTCAACGTCCTCTGCATTCTATCAATAAATACATGAGGGTCCTCGTTTGGATCTGCCCCCGTGAATACCGGAGGGTCTAAATTAATGAAATCACGAACCCTCGCACTGACGGACCTATCCACATGACCAATACCTACTTCGTGACGCTGAGCCTGTGCAGCTACTAATCGAGTTAATAACTGAATAACATCCCTCTTCTCCTGACCCGGTGCCTCCGGCTGAGGGGCTGAACATACAGGGGCGAGCGCTGGAGCTGGTTCTCCTCAGATCTTTCCTGGAGAGGGCGAGGTATGTGAAGTCTAAGATGTAATCCCGCTATGAGACTCTCCCTGAGCCCTGGTAACTCGTGGCGCTCGACTAGTAATCTCACCAGCCACAGACTTTCCCTTCTGGGCAGCTGTAGTCTTTGGAGGCATCGCTAAAAATATAACATATCGTTAGGAACATGAATTCTTATATCGCACGATCTAAGATGAAAAGAGAGGATAACATCCTATATGTCCTGTAGCCTCCTGTCTATAAGTGCGGTGCACAACACATCCATAAACAAGACTCTACTAGACACGATCTGTAGACAACCCTAGGACAGAACTGCTCTGATACCACTTTTGTCACGACCCAAACGGATGGGCCGCGATGGGTGCTCGATTCCTACCTGTCGAACACCCTTAAGCATGCGTTTAAAATATAAACATGAATAACATATGCGAGGGAAACATGTCCAAAAGACATAGGTACATATACATGCAGAAATACAGTGGGCGAGCCGGCAATGATACTTACTATCCAACTATACATAACTTTCTATATACCTCTAATAGAAATACAACTGTACAAAGATGGTACTGAGCCACATCATACCCATATATCTATATACAAGCATATCTTACCAAAATCAAAAGCAGCTACGGATCAAGTGGAGCACCCCAACCTTGCTGATCAAGGATCGTAAGAAGGGGGACCATCGACTTGCCTACCTACACCTGCGGGCATGAAACGCAGGCCCCGGGAAATAGGGTGTCAGTACGAATAATGTACTGAGTATGTAAGGCATGAAAATCAGTACATAAAAGACATAGACGAAACATGAAATAAAGAAATCCACCTTTAAGTTTGAATAAATTTGTAAATCCTGAAACATTTATAATGTCATGCACGTGCATATAAATGTCGTGTCATGCATAGGTGTAGGTGTACATAACATCATCATGCCTCTGAGGGAATCCCATCATATCATCTCGGCCACTGTGGGCAAAATCATCAACATTTACATATACCAGATGATCAGGTGGTGGTGCGTATATAACGTCGTAACATTTTCCCATATCCCATATACATATATATACGCGTATATAACACCATCTGGTCATGGGTCAATGTACATGTATAAATGCATGAAATGCATAAGAACGGAATGTCATAGAAATAATATGCATGTCGAATAAACTTTGTCAAATACGTATTTTTTTCTGAGACCTATGAACAGAAGATATAATAATAATTCACATGGGGAATCAAGTATATAGACACCCCTAGTATTTCTATGAATAAAATCATTTATGAAAGTTATGCATTTGCTCGTTTAGTTCGTGTCGTATGGATCATACTAAAAAGAAAGAAGTGATAGCCTTAACATACCTAAAGTAAAGAAAAATCCGTATGATATTCTTGCTCGAATTCTCGTTGAAGCAGAAATGTCACGTTATAATTAAGGAGGATGACTCCTCTCTACAGTCAGTGTCACTAAAAATTTTGCAGAAAATTAAGTAGAAGAGTACTACTCCCGTTTACAGTGTGCTTACAAAAAGATAAAATGCAATGATTTGATTATCTAGGTTTGGACAGTCCTGTGGTGTGGATTCTTATTGTAGTGTTCTTTTGTACGATTTTGTAAGGATTCATATTGCTTAATGTTTTTGTGGGAATTATAGGGAATTGGAACGAATTTTGTAAGATGTCACATACTAATTTTGCAACAGCTTCACGTCAGATTTGTTTTGAAAATGTTAGAAGGGGAAATGTGGTTTATTTTGTTCAAAATTCTAGAATAAGGTGTCTTGATATCATTATACTATGTTGTCACCTAATCTAATGTGACCATGAGTCATTTATTTGTTAGTGGCTTGCTGACATGTGGGGTGGGGTGGGGTTTTTATTTTTTAATCTTTATCCACTTATTAGGTAATTAAGTAATGTCCCGTTACGCGGTAATTAACCAGTTACCTACATAATTAGGAATTATCTCAAACTACTTAAAATACTACTCATTTTTAATATACTTTGTACATCACACTATCGTGGTCATATGACACCTTGTATGGTAATAGTCCATAAATATCGAGTATTAGAGCTCGGACCGTACTTATCCCAAATTGACAACCTTCAACGAAACTCATTTTCTTTAATTCGTGTCTCCTATATCCTTCATGGCAATTATTTATCGCTTGTTATAAATAGCATAAATATGTTAACCTCAAGTTGATCTTATCCCCGAGTCTATGTCCATTAACTGAAGAAGAAACTTTAACGTACGAAACGCGAGATGTAACACTATATACATACATATCATGAAGACTCATAGATACACTGACTTCTTTTCAAATATTATGCACGATTTCCATGAGATACATACATACATACATACATACATACATATGTGTGTATATATATATGTATGTATACATATATACATACATATGTGTGTGTGTGTATGTGTGTGTGTGTGTATATATATATATATATACATATATATATGTATGTATGTATGTATTATAGACCTCACTAGATAGGTCGTCGTAATTCAAATCATGAAGACTCATATATACACTTACTTCTTTTCTTTTCAAATATTATGCACGATTTCCATTAGAGTATTTTATAGAAATGCTGAGGCGTACGGCTTGATCCCATCATAATATGTGCACTGTCGATGGTCGAAAGGAATGAACCACAAATACATCTATTATATTGCCAAGGCGAATGGATCGCTCCCATGAGAGTGTGGTACATAATCCTACCGAGGAGAACGACCTGATGCCATCATAATCTCTACGTTGGTGAGGGTCGAATTACACGAACCATAGATGTATCTATCTTGTCGAGGCGAACGACCCGATCCCATTAGAATAAAAAGCTTAGACGGGCCCTTGACCCCACTCACGAAGGACATGTGAGTTATAAGAAGCTTTGAGAAACCTTTCGATGAGAATGTATACCACACGAGAAATTCGTAAGAGGAGTACAACTATTCCGCGGCTAATCATGAAACTCGTCAAATCTCTACAATAGCAAGTCTATCACTTTACACCCGTCTAGTCTCAAGTAGTAATACGAAGTAAAAGAATTTAATAAGCAAGAGATAACTCAAACAGTACAGTTATAGCATGGTGTGAACCTTAGTCTACCCAGGCAATAATATGAATGTAGCTACATACGGACTCTCGTCACCTCGTGTGTACGTAGCCCCACGCAACAAGTAGCACATATCAGTTACAACACCTAGGAGTAGTTTCCCCCTCACATAGTTAGACAGGAGACTTACCTTGCTCCGAAGTTCCATAATCTGGCTCCAACGCCACTCTAACACCCCAAATCGATGCCCATTGCTTCAAAACTAGTCAATCAATGTGCAAATCCATCAATATATACTCTAATAATCATAATAAATCAATTTATAACAATATCCCACTCCGCTCGAAAAGTCGATAAAGTCAACCTCGGGCCCACGTGCCCAAGTTCCAAAACTTTTCGAAGATATTCTTCACCCATAACACCACAAACTCAAATATATGATTTGTTCCCAATTCCATGTCAAAGTTCGTGGTCAAAATCCAAAAATACCAATTTCTAGGTTTTTCTTTAAAATCCAAAATTTTCTACAAAAAACATGCTTAAATCCATATGTAACTCATGTAATTAACTTGCAATGTGTGGGAATTTCTTACCTTGCCAAAGATGATGAAAGTCTCGCCTCCAAGAGCTCCAAAAATCTCCCAACAAAATGAAAATGTGAGAGAAATGGGCTAAGTCCCAAAGTGAAGTCTTAGTAACAGCCCTAGATGTCGCATTTGAAACACATGGTGTGCATCGCAAATGCGAAGAGTCGTTCGCAATTGCGAACCAAGGCAAAATTCGTAGACTTCACAAATGCGAAGAAATGTTCGCAATTGCGAATTCGAAAATGCGAAGAGATGTTCCCAATTGCGAACCAAGGCAAAGTTGGCAGACTTCCAAATGCGAAGAAGTGTTCGCAATTGAAAATTCTCAAATGCGAAAAAATGTCCGCAATTGTGATACCTGAGCACCAGCAACACCAACAATCAAATGTTTGTTCAAAATCCTTCCGGAACATGTCCATAACTTATCTGAGCCCTCGAGGATCCAAACGAGACATCAACACAAGTGAAAAAACATCATACGAACTCGCTCGTGCAATCGAAACGCCAAAATAACATCTAAAATCACGAATCGGATGCCAAAACGCATGAATTCAATCAAGAAACTCAAGAACTTCTAGAAACACTTCCGCGCGTTCGATTCCTATCAAATCAACTCGGAATGACGCTAAATTTTGCATACAAGTCATAAATGACATTACTAACCTATTCCAGCTTTCAAAATCGAGATCCGACCCCGATATCAAAAAGTCCACTCCCGGTCAACTTTCCAAAATCTTCCAACTTTCCAACTTCGCCAATTAATGCTGAAATGACCTACGGACTTCCAAATCAACATCCAGACGCGCTCCTAAGACATAAATTACCTTACGGAGCTATTTCAGGCTCGAAATCCCAAACGGACATCGATATCATCAAAATCCAATTCAACCCAAACTTATGAAATTCATCCAAAATGTCAACATTCCATAATAGGCGCCAAACTACTCCCGGGTGACCCGATGCTCAATACAAACCTACGCCCAGTTCAAAATCATCATACGAACCTGTTGGAACCTTCAAATCCCGATTCCGAGGTCGTCTGCTCAAAAGTCAAACCTTGGTCAACTTTCCCAATTTACAGGTTCCGAAATTAGAATTTTCTTTCCAAATCAACTCCGAACTTCCTGTAATTCAATTATGACCACACGTACAAGCCATTATACCTGAAGTGAAGCTACTCAAGGCCTGAAACCGCCGAACTATGCGCTAGAGCTCAAAATGATTGGTCAAGTTGTTACATTCTCTCCCACTTAAACGTACGTTCGTCCTTGAACGTGATAAGAACTGCTCCGAATTTTTCCAAAATCACTGTTTAACACCTCGTGCACCTACCCGTGCCACCAAAACATAGTTGAGCACATTAGCTCGAGCCAGATTGAAGATCCTTCATGTACCTTAACTATCAAGCTTTAAAACCAAATCGAAATTCTCCACGATACCAGATTCTCACACACGAACACCGTATCAATCACTAGACACTGAACCCAAAGTGACCATGCTCCTCCGCTGAAATCACACCATGGACCACATAACTCATTTGCCCAAGGTAATCTCCCCCAAGCACAATAGCTGAGATTTCAACTAATTTGAAGCACGTAGTACACCTCATAACATATATAAGCCATGTTCCAACTCTCGCAATACTGCCACGACGGAAGAGATGTGTAGAAACTCATAACCACCTGCCAAATCAAAAATTATGGAGTCTCTCCTCCTGGGAAGAACCATTACCTCATTTTGAGCTGAATAATGATATTTTCTCTTTAATATGCCTTATATAAATTCAATCACACTGATCCCATTTTCAATAATCTCGTCTCACCCTGTACAAGATGCTGCGAAAATAAGCCATTGCAACCATTATCTAAGATTTCATATGACGCCATTGATGCGCCAATAAGCTATAACTTGAATATGACACATAAGGAAGAACGAACTCCGGAAAAGAACTATCCAGCCAACGTAATGAACAAAACGACCATCAAATACTATGAGCCTTTCTTAGAGGTAAGAAACAGGACACACAAAAATAAATATAACGAACCGTGCTTAACATCTAATTGTTTTGGCATGCAACCCGATCCACACATGATACCGTTTCAGTGTGCAACCCGATCCAACCATGATACCGTTGCGGCGTGTAACCGATCCAAATATAATACCCGGGGAGGCGTGCCACCCGATCAGCTCATAACAATAAACGAGGGAATACACATCAAGACATAATGCCCATATCTACGAAATGCCCGAACATCGGCCACAAGCGCGCCAAGTGCATAATACAAATTCTGGGGAGATGGATAACGTTGTATGCTACGAAACCCAAGCACAACTAAGGTACAATAAATGACATGTATCTCAAGAGTCATCCTGCTCTCACAACACCACAAACTACATGGGATATGAATACGTGTGCGAATAATCAAATTTCCTCACAACCCACATGGCACAATAGAGATTACACGGAATAGCTGATAACGAAATAACATCCAAGGTCCGAAGCCTCCTCCGTAAGCAACACTATGCTGAAATGAACACATCCGGTTTGATATAGAGCACATATTCACATTTAGATCCATCCACGGACCTCAAGCAGATTCTAATCGTACCGTACTGGGCTAATAACATTTCAAGGATCAACAATAACCTTTTCCCATGACACACAAGATTAACCGTCAAATCTGGAACAAACTTCTATTGTCCACGACAAAATTAATAGAGCACCCTTCAGGCATAAATTCCAACATTAGCGGCAGTGCCAAAATTTCCATACTTGGTCTCCATCCTTAACAATCAAGTGACCAACATGTCACACTTATACACATTTCCCCGTGGGTTACGCTCCCACGACCTTTCGCACCAGGCAATAAAGTCTGCACCTCTACGCCACCAACTGTACTAATGTGGTAAGGCTAACCAAGGGTCCATAAATCAATACACAAAGCCTCTTACACACTACAGCATTCCCAGGTGACACTAAAGAAAATGCCAGCTTACTCTAGACATCTGAATTCTTTCCTGCTCATCCGTGCTTGTAACATTCTTGTCAACACCGAAATGCAACCTTGATCCTCGACTTTCAATTTCCATGCCGCTCACTGCACCTACATGCCAATACACGAGAGTACAAGAATTCCATCATAACTCCTGGACCACTAATAGAATAAACACTCCATCAAATAGAAACCTTTCACTTAACTCATTTGAGGAGAGCCATTGCAACACACAACTGAACTCCCAACCACCGAATATACAAACCTCAAGACATGATCTAAACTGCCATAACTCTTCCGGAATACAGTTATACCACTAGGCCATTAGAATCAAATACCTCCCAAATCAATCAATTTATGGTGGCTGTCAAGCTTCGCACGTACCGCCACAAATCACCTGTATAACTCAACACGCTGAAGGAACTGATCATTGCCACCATCATGCTGATTCAACCATTATTAACCGAACCAACTTCTTCTAATTTTTTTTTGGACTTGCCTTAGAAATAATAATAGCTCCATTCAAAATATAACGAACTCAATCCGCACTCATCCAGGGAGACCCAATTCATGAGACCCCGTTATCATAAAACCCACGAACCATCTCATACCTTACATGTGCGCACATTCGCATCTCCAACTGGTACACTCATTTTGCAAGACATTCCGTGAATCCGAAGATATTTCTTCCTTTCCTCCAATACTGCACCGCATATCCGATGATAACATAGAACACTCCAAGTTCTTAGGCACTGCACTTAAATTCTTAAACCCGTTAGGGCCACTATTGAGAGTCACCAACTCTGACTTGGTCTCGAATATAAGCCAAACTCTAGTGCGTTGTTAACACATGAACACCCTCTCAAAGAAGCACCAGACCGAATTCTTTTCCTTGTACACAACCCTCACAAGAAGCATAACTCCGAATCTTCCCAAAATTTGAACAAGAACCAGTAAGGCCAAATATAGCACATATCCCTCAAATCCTTTGCTTGAATTACCATTGATATTTTCTTTCCTTAGTCGTAATAGCACACCAATACTTCGATAACCAGAAACCTCACAAGCAGACAACCATGCAATCCAATCGTAGACGGTAGGTCTCCCCCCACTTAGCTCGAAGCTACAATCACATAACCCTGGAACCTACCAAGATTCCTTTTTCTCCATTGGCATCAACTGAAAGTCCAACAATACATTCCAAACACGAAGTCATGTTGCATCCAAATAAATTTCGTGGACCTAGTCACTATCCACCATGATTCCCCAATTTGCTCTAAACTTTCCTCAAGGCGTGTGGCTATCATATTACAGAACCCACATACTGCTCTGTGACTCTCCCACTTTGGTTAAACCCTCTCTTTCAAGCAACTTGTCGACTTCTGCTTTTCATACTTGACCTTCTAGAAATTCAACCACCGCAAAACACCTCCCACATGTCTGAAAGTGCTACACTATACTATCTCTGACAACCGCTTCTCACACACCATTTCACAATACCTTACCCCAAAGGCAATTGATGAAGGCCATAGCACTGGCAAACCTTAACGCTTTCAACAAGGACGATGACACCACATCACAATTGAAAATTCCACCGCGCTAAAAAATACCAAGTCTCATTACTCCATCATCCCAAACATGAACATTCATAGTCCGATTACCTTTCTTCCGCTATAATTAAAATGCTGAACCTCTGAATCATGCACTAAGAAAACAACCTCCTTTCAAGTCATTCACTGCCCCGACACATAGACAAGCACCTACTATTACACGAACATTGTGCGATAACAACGTCTAAACATCATAGCAACCTGCGCGTAGCCTTGAAATCATCAAAAATACAGTTAGTGAGCTGAAATGACAGAACCTCCTTCCACAAGAAGACGATCATAACCTGCTCGAATGTGCAGGGAGAAACACCCTACTCCCCGTCCGTAGTACCACTGCAACTCCTCGATTCCCAAATGACACGAGTGCTAAACATCGTATGAGAGTGAGTAGGAAGGTTATAAAGGCATAAACCTCAAAGGAATCAAATCGCACGATGAGGAATCAAGAAGGGAAGTGCTCCTAACAGTCATGTAGCATCTCGAAGATAAGTACAGACGTTTACATACCGATCTGTAAGACTCTACTAGACTTGTTCATGACTCGTGAGACCTAAGTGAACCTAATGCTCTATACCAAGCTGTCACGACCCAAAATTCACTAATGGTTGTGATGACGCCTAATACCGCCGTCAGGCAAGCCAATAGTGAATGATTAACTTGATTACTTAATTTAGTATTTTGAAATCATAATTATCATTAATCAAATAGTAAGAAATAAACACAATCACGATTCACCCTTATTTCACCACATTTCACCCTTATTACACACGTTGCGGCGTGCAACCCGATCCCACCATATAATAGCAATTTACCCTTATTCCTCCTCAACATATCACCCTTATTTCACTTGTTGCAGCGTGCAACCCGATCCCTCCATACTCATATCAATTACACAGGATGTATAAAATTTTCACAAAATTAGCACAAGGCCCTTACCAACACTTAAAGTTTAGAACAAGGAAGCTGGAAACCTTATAATCAATAAAACCCTACACAAATAATACTACTCAGCGAGACCAAACCAGGATATCACAAAAATGCCGATAAGAACAACTTAAGCAAATAACGGGGAACAATGAATCTACGAATAACAAATATCTTCAACAAAGGGAACAAAACATCTACAGGTAGCAATTAGACATGGACTTACAGGTAGATAGGTAACAATTAAAGCAGGGAAAAACAATATAAAGATAACGGAAAGAAATAGGCAAAACAAATAATTTGGCGGTGCATAGGTACTCGTCACCTCACACATACGCCGCTCACATGATTCTTCATACAACAATTAAGGAAAAGATTCCTAATCTCTCAAGTCAGTTTTAGACACAACACTTACCTCGATCCACAGGCCACTCACTGCTCAATTATCACTTTTCCTCTAGATTTCACCTCCAAACCACTCGTATCTAGCCATAATTAACTTAATAACATCAAATATTGCTAAAGAAATCAATTTCAATACATAAATTTAGGTTTCCCAAACTTTCCCCAAAAAGTCAAAAATCGACCCCGGGCCCGCTTCATTAAAACTCGAGGTTCGGACCAAAACCCATTCACCCTCGAGCTCGAATATGTAATTAGTTTCGAAATCCGACCCCAAATTGAGGTCTAAATCCCCAATTTGCAAAACCCCCCCAAATTCTTCCAAAATCCCTAATTTCTACCATGAAAGAACAAGGTTTAAGGCTAGGAAATCAATGGGTGATGTTAGAAATGGAAGAAAATGAGTTAAAGAGTACAAACCTATGCCTTGGTGTTGAGTCTTCCCTTCAAAATTGCTCCTAGGTCGAGTTCTAATGAAAGAGTTACGAAATTTTGGGAAAATCCCTTTTTTGGTTCTGTTTTAAGTGTTGGGCGACAATGTTAATCGCGATTGCGAAGACACTGTCGCATTCGCAAAGAGAAACCTCATAAGGACTTACGCGGTCGTGATTACCTTATCGCGTTCACGAAGGCTACACCCCATGGCCTTCGCATTCGCGGGCCCTTGCCCGCGTTCGCGATGAAGAGACGACTGACCCCTCCCCCAGGTCCCATGTGCTATGCGTTCGCGTCAAGCTGGTTGCGATCGCGAAGGGTAAGGCCCCTATCGCTCTGCGTTCACGACCCAATCTCCGCGTTCGCGTAGAGTAAAATCCTCCCCATCCCCGTTTCCCTTTGGAAATTGCGAGAATGGCTTTGCGATCGCGAAGCATAAAATATCAGAACACCAGCTGCAGCAAAATACACCAGATTTCTAAGTTCAAAACATCCCGTGCCTATCCGAAACTCACCCGAGCCCTCGGGGCTCCAAACCGAACTTGCACACATGTCTAAAAACATCATACAGACTTGATCGCTTAATTAAATTACCAAAATAACACCTAGAACAAGGAATTTAGCATCAAATCAAATAAAATTTTCAAGAAAGCTTTAGGTCCCATACAAACAAGATCAAACATTACCCATTGGTGAAAGACAACTACACTTGTGTGTATAAATATAGGATCACTTCTTAGAGCTCTTAAAAGGAGTTGAATAGGATGTATCCTCGCGCCGTCGTCGCTCGCTCGGCTCGGCTTCGGCTTCGGATAAGACTATTTTTGGACGAAGTTTATTTAATTAATTATTTAATAATTAAATTAAATGTCAGTTAGTTCATTAACGGAATTAACTGAAATCCAAAAACGCTACCTTTGCTGAACGTTGTTTTCCTTCCTGAACAGACACTTTTTCTTGAACATACATCACACCTCTTCCAATAGTTGCCTATAAATTTTGAGGCATGGCTTCTTTTTCCATACACTGAAAAATCGAGAATTCCATTTTGAATATTGCATTTTACTTCGCAGTCTCTCTCTCTCAAATTCGTAAGTGTGAGCTTGCTCCGTTCTTTGAGTTTGTTGGTACCCCGCAGTTTGTATTGCTACTGTTGCAGGAAGGTTATTCCGTTTCATCCTGGGAGGATTTAATCCATTACTTTGGCAACTTGTGAGGGGGTTAAAATTCCTTAAGAACACTCAAGGAAATTGTGGACTCGGAATATTTCTTATCGTTTATATATTTTCTGTTTCTTCTAACAGTTCTTCTGATTTTCTGAGTTTTAACACAGAAGCGATAACAAGCTTAAGGAATTTTATTATTAACGTTTCTGTGGTGAAATTTATATTGAACTGTTTTATATATATCTGGCTTGGAGACTAAAGCCTTGTGCTTTCTACTCCAACAATTGTTCTGTCCGGTTTAAAGTATATCAAAACTTTACCGGACTAATAAACGTACGGGTTTGAAGTATATAAAAACTTCACCATTGTTACGTGTTGTATGTTTGGTTTGGTATTCAGTTTGAAGATATCAAAACTTCACTGATTTAACAAAGTTCTGTTTGTTTCCAACTTAACAGAAACATGACGAATGAAAACCAAACTAATGGAAGTACTGCTGGAACGGGTGCTTCATCGAGTGCTGCTGCTTCGTCAAGACCAGCACATACAATGGCACCGGCAGAAAAACCCGGGAAATTTTCCGGTACAGACTTCAAGCGTTGGCAGATGAAGATATTTTTCTATCTAACTACGCTAAGCCTGCAACGATATATCAAGGAGGATGTTCCAGTCATTGGAGAAGATACTCCTGAAGCTGGACGATTTGTGGTAATTGAAGCATGGAAACACTCTGATTTCTTATGCAGAAATTACATT